>LNSY01383200.1:0-20267 GCA_002024485.1 Artocarpus camansi
TTCTTCTTCTTCATGATGGTGGTGGTGGTGGTGGTGGTGGTGGTGGGAGTGATCATGTCCATATGGGCTGTCCATTGTTTGTGTTGGGTCTTTTCTGGTTTTAGTTTGTGTTCAAATATCAGAAGTGTGTAAAATTTCAATTGTCTTGCCTCCAAATTCCCAAATATTATTTATGCTCCTAAAATTGTACCCTGTTGAAACATTGAAAACATAGAGATGACTTAAAATGTACTTGAATACTTGAAAGCGTATTTATTCAAATTTGTAAATTAGTGTGATAAGTATTTATATTTTTATAAAATTATAAAATAAGCAACTTCGTTTCTTTTCTCACTTCGTTGCCACTTATGACTATCTTATCATCTCATCCACCTTTTTCTTTCTTTTCTTTTTGCTATATTTAAAAAGTCCCAAAATTTTTCTTTCAAAATCTTTTTCTTTATATCTTTTTTTTTGTTGGTTATTTTTTCTTTTTCTTCACATCTTAATTTTTATATATAATAGTATGAATGAGTAAATCATCCTATTGTTCACAAGTGGCATCTTCTTTTTTCCTTCTCTGCATAGAAGGGGCAACTTTATTTTTTTTCCCTTTTTTTTTCCATTTTGCTTTATTAAATACTTTTGACCCAATATTTTTCTTCCAAAAATCTTTTTCTTTACATCTTTTTTTGTTGATTATCTTTTTATTTTTTTTTATATCTTATCTTATCTTATATTATTTTTATTGTATACTATATATAAAAGAATAAATGGTGCCTTCCACTAGCTTGACATATGGCAAGAATGCCCTTTTTCTCCTACTTTTTTTTTCTTTTCTTTCCTTTCCTTCTTTCTTTTTTTAACGTTTTCTTTTGTCAGCTTTCTTCTTTCGTTCTTTACTATTTGCTCAACACGTAGCAATGTATTTTTTCTTCTGCTTTTTTCTTTTTTTACTTCTGTCTTTCCATCTTTGTTTTCTTTTCTTACTTTAGCTTGTTTTATTTTTTTTTCTTTACTATTAGCTCAACAATGGCAAAAAGGTCTTCTTCTCATTGCTTTTTTCTTTTCTTTTCTTTCTTTCTTTCTTTCTTTCTTTCATTCTTTCTTGAACTTTCTTCCATCATTTTTTACTATTATCTTGACACGTGACAAGAAAGCATTTTTTCCTTTTTTTTTTCTTTTCTTTCTTTTTTTTTTACTTTCTTTCTTCATCTTTTTTCTTTCCTTCTTCATTTATTAGTTCGACATATAGCAGGAAGACCCTTTTTTTTTTTATTTTTGCTTTTTTCTTTTCTTTTCTTTTCTTTTTTTCATTCATTCATTCTTTCTTTCCTTTTTTTTCCCTTCAACTTTCTTCCTTCGCTTTTTACTATAGCTCAACATATGCGAAGAAAGCCTTTTTCCCTTTTCCTTTTCTTTTCTTTTCTTTCTTTTTTGCCCCCTTTTTTCATCATCTTTCTTCCTTCGTTCGTTTATTAAGTTGATATGTGGCAAGTTTTGCGCACTTTTTTCTTTTCTTTTCTTTTCTTTCTTTCTTTGTCTTTTTTTCCCTCTGTTTTTTGTCAGCTTTCTTCATTCTTTATAGCATTTTTTGGTACTTTTATCTTTTCTTCTTTCCTTCTTTTCTTTTTTTTTCTTTTTTTTCCCTTTTCTTTCTTTTTTTTTTCCTTTTTTCTTTCTTTAGCTTTCTTCCTTCATTCTTTACTATTAGCTCTCACAAAGGCATATTTTCCTACTTTTTTTTTGTTTCTTTTCTTTTTTTTTTCTTTCTTTCTTTCTTTTTTTCCCTTTTCTTTCTTGAGCTTTCCACCTTTGTTCTTTAATATTAATTTCACATGTGGCAAGAAGGCCCATTTTTTCCCACTTTTTTTTTTTCTTTTCTTTCCTTCTTTTCTTCTTTCTTTCTCCTTTTTTCTTCTTTCTTTCTTTCTTTCATTTTTTTATTCTTTCATTTTTATATTTAGTCCCTTTTCCCATCCCTTTTATTTTTTATAACTTTTCTTATCTTTGTTTCTGCTTTTTTTTATCTTATTTTTTTTCTTTCCTTGCTATTCATTTTTTTAATTTCTTCATAAAGCCTTGTAAAACTTGTAAAATTTATAAATAACTTGTAGATAATTAAATTTAATTCTTTTTACCCAGTAAATAACCACTTAGACATCAGATAAATAATAAATTTAGCATCATTGGACTAAAACAATCTTTTCCCTTGAGATTTGACCTCGGATTCACCAATTAATGATTACTTGTTATAACCTTATGCTTGGAGTTTATTCTAGATCACTTTCCAAGATTGAACAAGTTTTTCGTGACATATCGAGGACTAAAAACCGAGTACACACCTTGGGTTGCAACAAAACATATTTTCAAATAACTACAAAAATGTAAATACAATTCTTAAAATCATTTGAGAATAATTAAGGGCCAAAAACACTTAAAACATGGCTCATAAAAATGGGAAAAGAATCCTACCTTGACATTAGTAAACTGACACCATTAGCTCCTAATTAGTGTTAGTACTACATGTGCTCCATTACGTTCTAGGATCTTATGCTTATTGAGTAATTATTAATTTTGACAACCTTATGCTTGGGTTTATTCTAGACCACTTTTCAAGGTAGAACAAGTTTTTGGGAACATATCAAGGATTAAAAACTGAATATACATTTTGGATTGCAACAAAACACATTTTTAAATAATGAAAAATAACAAAAATACGATTTAATTTTAAAATCATTTAAGAATACTTAAGGGCCAAAAGCATTTATAACATGCCTTACAAAGAAGGGCGAAGAATCCTACCTTGACATTAGTAAACTGCCACTGTTAGCTCCAAACCAATGCTAGCCCTATGTATTACATTCTAAAATCTTTAACACCATTCTACAATTAGATAAATCTAATTTATAAGAAAAGACATTTTGGACATTAATTACATAATCTAGTTTCTTAGTGTGTAGTTTTGAATTAAAGGTAAAAATATGAAATAAATTATAAAATGCATGATGCACTTAAGTTTTAAATTTCATTATGGCCATTTGACAATTGTAAAATGGTTTTAAAATATCAAGAGTTTAAGAAAGAGTGAAAATACACAAAAATACAAAAATTGCATAATTTTTCACCTTACTGGTCATGAAGCAAAGCCTCAGTTTGCCCAGGCCCAGACTAGTTTGCTAGTTTGTCGAAAACTAGGGATTATTTGTTTGAAAAAATTTTAGAACTTTTGTTATTCAAATTTAGATTTGAGTATCAAGAATCTTTTGAATACGTGTTTGTTTTCTCAAAATTTGAATCAAATGAGTCTTTTGAATCTAAATTTTTAGAGTTCTGACCCATCCTCAGCTCTCGATACTCAGATATCTTTACTATAGTAAAAGTTAAAATTATCTCTGCTATATTGGAGGAAAAAATCATAACTTTTTTATTTAATATCCGATTAAGATGATTCTTTTTTCATTATATTTCCAGTGAAAAGATACATAAATTAAGATCTATATTGCATATTTTTTAAGATCATTAACATTAAGATTTTATTAGATTTATTAGTAAATCAAAAACTATTTTCTTTACTTCTCCAAACACAAATTTCAATTTGATTTTATATTCAAATTAAAACTTAAATGCACATCCAAATGTCAATTCGAATAACAATTCAAATCACTAATTTAAATACTAATTCAAATCATATAACTCAAATCAAATAACTAATTTAAATCGATTTACCAAACGGACCCTAGGTTTTCTCGGTTCTCTTCCCTGAGACCCAAATGAGTTCTACTTGATTTTTATGCATTAAGACTAGTTCACAGAGTAATAACACGCTAAAACATTTATTCAAACACCAGATAACACAGTTTAGACATTTCCTCGAAATTTACACGTTAAAATCACAACTTTTATAAGTCTAAATCAAAGTTTTAAAACAAGCAAAACCTAGCTTATTTCAAGTCCAAATCTGAACATATTTTTATGAATCTTGACATGCATTAACTCAAATTATAAGCTAAACTTCCCAAAACACAGTCAAGAACCTGTCGAACCACATTATCAACAATCTAACAACTCAACATTTAAATTCACATGTGCAAAATTTTTTTTTGAAACTCAACATGCATGCTTTATAAGCTTCAAAATCAGATTACACAACGGAAATAAAATGTATAATCTAGCCTTCAACTTGGAGTAAGGAAAGCGACGAAGAAAAAAATTAGGTTTTTGGTCAAGGACCCTACCTAAATCCTTAAGGAATTGATGCCAGAGCTTGACTTCTTGCTTAAAAATGATGCTTTTGAGTTTAGTGGGTGTTTTGTTTGAGTTTTTGTGTGAGTAAATGGTTGATTGTTATTTTCAATAAGAGAAAATAAAGAGGGGGCGAAAGACGAGAACATGAGAATGACAGAGGGGGGAAGTCTTCTGAGTCATGTTTTGGTCTTATAGTAAAAGCAAGTAGTGGCATGTGGGATCTTTATGTGAGAAAAGTGGTCATGTGGGGTGCAGTCTTAGTTTAGACTTTATATATTATGGATCTGTTTGTTTTATGGGTCTAAAACATGATGATTTAATTTTTTTTTTGTTTGAAAGAAAAAGCTTCAAAAGTATGGTTTAAAAAATGAGTTTAAAATGTTGAAAACAAATAAAGATAATTATAAATTTAAAGGGAAATTTAAGTTCACACCGTCACATCATGATTTGAAATGAGTTTGAGTTTTTAATTGCCAAACAATGATTCAAGGGAGATTTTGGGTTCAAACCATGTGAACCCTCCAACCATACAAGCTCTATAATGCATTTCAAAACTTACATGGTGCTTTATCATGTAATCACAGGGAATCCTCAACATGGACCACTTAGGAAATTAAGGAAAGTACAATGGCATAGGTGAAATATATTTAAAACTGTTGGAAAATCTTAGAATTAAAATTTGGACCAGATTTTTTTTTATGCTTTTAAAATTTAAAATAATGTACATGCAATAAACATAATGATAATTAAATTAATTTAAGCACGTTAATCTTACCAAATTAACCTAGTTAATTACATTTAAAATTCGGAGTGCAACAAGCTTCATCATTGTTTGCGACAACATCTTGATGCTGCTAGCCTATCGCATAGAAATGGTGTGAAATCAAATGGTGTTATAAGTTATAATTTATATTTATGTCGGAATTGTATTCATAAACCATATATTGCGTGATAATGAATAAAATTATACCTTTATTTTCGATAAAATTATTAGCGTTAATCTAAAATAGTGGAATGTTTGTGCCTACGCAGGTTTTGATTAGATGTGATGGAGCGAACTCGGTAGTGGCAAATTTTCTCAAGCTAAAGCCAAAGGTCTTTTCTGCATGTTGCGTGAGAGGACTAACCAATGGGTTTGCTCTTGAGTTTGTCAGAATTCATGGAAAGAACATTGTATGTGAAACTACCATCTTCAATCTCAAACTTGTTTCCTGGATCCTAATTTTACTATATTACCCCGAACTAATGTCTTTGTAGTGCATTTTGATAATACCAATTCTTTTCAATATACATTATTGGTACTGGAAATCCTCGATGAGTTCTCTTTAATTCTTTTTAAGATTAACCTTTTTATTTCAAAGTTTACAATTAAAAATTAGGTTAATTACTATAGTAGTCCTCAAACTTTTTACGAAAGTGTTACATTAGTCCTAACTTTTTTTTATTTAACTGACCCAAACCGTTAATTTTTATTGCTAAGTAATTTAACTAATAGACATTAAATTTAGTCCCATGTGATGAAAACGTGAACAACTTATTTAACTGACCCAAACCATTAATTTTAGTTAGGGTTCTTTTGGGTAATCTAAAATAGATTTGGTGAAAGGAAAGTCAATCTAGTCCTTAACTTTTTACGAAAGTGTTACTTTAGTCTAATATTTTTTTATTTAATTGACCCAAACTGTTAATTCTTATCGCTAAGGGATTAATTTAACTAATAGACGTTAAATTTAGTCCCATGTGATGCAAACGTGAACAAGTTATTTAACCGACCCAAACCACTAATTTTAGTTAGGGTTCTTTGGGTAATCTAAAATAGTTTTGGTGAAAGGGAAGTCAATCTAGTCCACCTGAAACCATGGAGAACCTTTGACCTATGTGTTTCTGTCTGATGCTGAGCAAGCTTGTGGTTTTATAATATACACTTTCGTCGCATATCCAAAAGGAGAAGATGCTAAGAATCTTAAGACCATAACCGTGCTATTCTTGTGCAACTATAATATGTGCGACTAACAAAAAACAAAAAAGTTGTGCATCGTCAATCTATATATCACTGTACAACCCATATGTACAAAAGTAATAGTGCATAATCTTAAAAAAAACATCGTGCAACCTATATGTGCACTATCTCACCTAATCTGTGCAGCCTATACACATAACAAGTATAAACATAGAAAGTCTTAAAAAAACTGTATCATAAGTACTTCATATAAGTCTTATGAATTAAGTAGGAATCTCAATTGTTGATGGTGTTGTAGCGGGGTTTGGCATGAATGTTGGGGTTGTGGTTGAAGTTGATGCTGCTGCAGTTGGAGTTGGCACGGACATTGGGGGTGTGTGCTACTTGTGTTTAGTGGTGCCTCGGGATTGCTTGAAGGGGCCTTAGTCCTTGGTTGCTGTCTACTGCAAGATCTTTTGTTGTGGCCCTCTCTGCCACAGTTCGTACACTTCATTCATTCCACTCCTCCTTAGTTTCTTGTTGTTGATGGCCGCTTCTTGCGGTTTTTCAAGGTCTTTGCGCCTGTTCTTCTTTGATCAACCTCTCTGCATCTTGAGTTTCGCAGCCAAAACAACACCCTTTCCTGCCTTCGTCCAAAGCTGAGGACCATTTATCGGGCTAACATTGTGAGAGTAAAGCTCTTTATAAGTTGACTTTAAGAGACTTGTATAGACAAAGTCCATAATGTTGAGACCCTAGTTGTTTATGCAAGCAATGACATGGGGACATGGTATGCCACAAAGTCCCAACGACTACAAGCACATTTGTTTGCTTTCAAATCAACAACATAAAGACTGAAGTCTCTACACAGAAACTGCAGATTACATAGAACAAGCTTAATCTTAAAATTGAGGAAAATTATACAAACCTAAGTTGTAAGCATACAAATTCAGTTACGACATACATACTTGAAATTTCATTTCACTACAGTAAGCAACTATACAGTCCGTGGCTTGCAGCTTATTTCTATATCCTAACCAACTCACTCTTTGTCACAATCCACTTCATGACGTACTTCCTAACAAGCTCAAGTAGTGTGATAATTGGCTTGTCACGGGCCTCCTTTAATTGCATTGTTGAATGTTTCGTATATATTATGAAGACAAAAATCACACTTTGGTCCTTCGCTACAGTAGGCTCGACTCCATGGCTTTCGCTTAACTTCTCCAAGCATTCCCACGCATCTTTGTTCGTATCCTATAAGTTGGACATCTCATCTACAAACCTAAAATCATTAACGACATAGTAGGCGAAGCCAAGAATTAGAAATCAGCAATCACAGCAACGCGTGATTAATAATCGGCAATCATAGTAACAAGCCTTCACAAAAATCAGCAGAAAATGTGTTAACAATTCCAGTAATAACAATCTAATAAGCAAAAACGATTCCGGTACGGGTCCAACGTATATTTATTGCCACAATAAAAATTCTAGCAACTATTATCAATAACAAAGCAATTCCAACAGCAATATCACGATAATAACGTCATCCATAATAACAATTGAACATTTCACTTGCAAAGCAACAACATAGAATTCGGACCTTTGAAACACTTGGAAACAAGTAGTTGATAATTTTTAATTAAGTGAAACATTAACCTTAGAATTGTGGCGGAACGGGCAGCATTCTGAAGGAAAGAATTGGACCTTTCAATTGAGCCTTAAAGTTGTTGTATAAATGCCTAACACAAAAACGGTGTGTAATATCATCAGAAAGTATCTTCACAGCTTTTGTCAAACCTTTTTGTCAGTCTGATATCCAAGTGATTTGATCATTGCACACTATAATGAAGTTATCTTTTGGCAACTCCAACTGTTTAGGCTGTCGTACAAATCCTATTGTTTGGATCCATGCCAACCGTGGCCAATAGCTTTCCTTTATGGCGTCCCTTGATGAAACACCCATCTAGAGTCTTGGACAAATGAAAGGTCAACAACTACTCAAGAAACTGTTTTTACGAGCAGCTCACTACATGCAGATCCTCACGAATTTCTTCTCTCTATTTTCAACATCCTTGCACATGAACTTCATGGTGGATCCAGTTTGAAGTGACCAACTCCTCACAGTAGTCTCATAGCGATGCGTACTATTCTTTTACACCGGACCATAATCCTGACACCTCTTCAAGAGCTTTTGATTACTTTCAATGTAGAAAAAATTATAGGATCTTACACTCTTCCGATAAAAATCCACGTTCTCTCTATACCCTAAGTCTTTAAAAAAACAATTTTTTATGTTAAAAACAATAGTCCAATTTTTTATATATTTTTTCCCATATCTCTCATAGATCTTTTTTCCTAGTCTTGCTTTCTTGAATGAAACAGTGCAACATTAAATTCAAGGACATCGATACTGTTTCATGTATTTGTATTGTCTCAGTTTTTTTTTAATTGCAAATTTTTAATTCAATAACATTGCAACACTTACTATATTTTGATTTGGGGACAAGGTCTTGTGGACTACAAATGACAAGGTCTATGGGTTTGTATTTATTGGATTTTTGGTTCTATTGACAATGAAATATTTTTTTGTTCATAATTTTTTTGGTATGATTTGCATATTGTTCAATAACTTGGCAAAATAATCATGAAATTTTCCTCTATAACGACAATCTTGAATTATTTCCAAAGAAAATCAGAGGCCACACTTCTGAGTGTAGAAAACGGTAAAGTTCCAAAATTTAAAATGGAAATCAAATCTATAGATATTGAAACTGACCTTGAGTTAAGGCAGTTGATTCTAGATTACAATTCTAATGTTCAAGACTAAGTTCGAAGATAATAATATGCAAAGGAGTCCTTGTCAACCTAAAGGGCATGATTTTCCATTGAGACAATTTAGAAAAGAAATAAGGAGATTCATTCCTGCTTGGTTTGAGGAACATTCAAATTTGTTAGAATATAACATATTAAAGGATGCTTCTGTTTATGCGCATCTTCTTAAACCATGTAAAGGGGAACAAAGAGGCGGCGATTCCTTCGTTGGCAAAGGTTTTACAAATTGGAAGAAAATTTGTTAAAAAAAAAAAAAAATAAGATAGATTGCAAGGGTCCTGATGGTGCTCACAATGGAGCTCGGAGAAAATATGAAGCTTTGACGAATCAAAAGCAACATATTAAAATAATGATCTCAAAAAAGATAACACAAGCTTATAATGATTATCAAACTTTCCTAAATGTATCAGTGGATTGTGGTTGTTTTCTATGACAAGTCCTTGCATTTCATCGTAAGAACGAATCGGAGGAGTCTAAGCAACCAACGTAACTTTTTTGAGTTTTTGAAATTTCTTGCTGCTCACAATTCATTAGAGGTTGTTGTACAAGAAAATGGTCTTGAGATCTCAAATTAACATCTCCTAAAATCTAAACAGATATTGTCAATGCTGCAACAACAGTTGAAATTGTAAATATCATTATTTATGATATTAGAGACGCATTGTTTTCAATTGTAGTTGATGAATCTTGTGACATCTCCAATGAAAGATCAGAATTATGGTTGTGTTGCGTTATGTGAATAAAATGAGGCATGCACTTGAACCTTTTACTAGTATTGAGCATGTTACTAGTACTATAGCTAGTTCACTCAAGGAAGCAGTTGATAGATTATTACGATAGTGCTAATTGCATGAGCTTAACGGTCTGAAAACTCTTATTTTGAAAGAAAGCTCATGTGCCTCTTATATTCATTGCTTCACTCATCAACTTCAGTTGGCTCTTGTATCTATGGCCACAAAGAATTTTCAAATCGTATCATTTTTTAGTGTGGTTGCTAGTGTCGTAAATATTGTTAGAGCTTCACCTATACGTTGCGACATTCTTTAAGATAAGCCAGCTATAATAGTTGCTCAAACAATTAAAAATGGTGAAATTGTAAGTGGAAGAGGACCAAATCAACAAATTTCTCTAAAATGTCATGGAGATACTCGTTGGGCCTCGCACTGTGGTACGTCAAATTAGTTTGATTATCACGTTCTTATTTATATAATTGTTGACGATAGGTTGAGTTCTGAACATAAATGTGAAGGAAGTACTTTACTGGATTCAATCCAATCATTTGATTTCGTGTTTAGTCTTCATTTGTTGAAAGATATATTAGGAGTTACGAATGAGCTGTCAAAGGCCTTGAAAAAAAATTAAGATATTGTAATGCCATGAGGTTTCACTAAAACACGTAAACAAAGATTGCAAAGGAAGAGAGAGAGAGGGTGGAATTCTCTTTTTGATCAAGTTTCTTTATTCAGCCAAGAGCTCAACATTGATATTCCCAACATAAAAGATATTTTTAGAGTGTGAGGTAGATCACGATGCAAATCTCAAGAAGTCACAAATTCATACAAATTTCATGTGGAGTTATTTTATTCTGTCATTGATATGTAACTTCAAGAATTAAATGATTGTTTCACTGAGGTAAATACCGAGTTGCTTCTTTGTGTAATTTGCATGTATCAAAATGATTTATTTCTTGCTTTTGACAAGAGAAATTGATCCAGCTTGCTAATTATTATCCAAAAGATTTTTCTGTGGTTGAAATTATAGTTCTTGAGAATCAATTTGAAACTTATTACATTGATGTGCACTCCAGTGAAGATTTCAAAAGGTTGAAAGGTATTAGTGCTCTTGCACAGAAAATGCTTGAGACAAAAAAGAATGATGTGTATCTATTAGTTTACTGGTTAAGTACTTTGGTATTGATTTTGCTTGTTGCTACCGTTAATGTGGAGAGTTTTTTCTGCTATGAATATTGTCAAAAACCGGCTATAAAATAGAATCGAAGAACAATGGATGAATGATAGTTTGATCGTCTACACTTAGATATTTTTTATCGTGTTGAAAATGAAGCAATAATGCAACGTTTCAAAGGATGAAAACTTGTTGTCACCTTTTGTAATTTGTTATCTAATAAATATCTATACGTGTGTGTAGGTTTGACGCTTTTTGGGAAAAAAAATGCTGTGATATATATATGCTATATATTTCTCTTAAAAAATAGTAAGAGTCGGAGGTTGGCTTCGTCATTGATAATATTCATTAACAACAACCGCACAAATTCACTTTCCATTCAAATATGTAATATAATATCCATTAACAATAACCACACAAATCGACTTTCCAATTAAATACGCAATAAGCAACTAACACTTTCCAATCAAACAGAAAAACATACATTGTCCTTTAGACACTTAACTGAATATACAATAAAATATTTCTTAAGACCCAATATTTAAACATTAATATTTCAAACCTTAAATAATTAAATAAACACTAAACAGAAAAACAAAAAGAAACATCCACGCATTTTCTAAGCAAAAATGAACAACACAGAATATGTAATATTACAAAACCCAAAAAATGTATTGTTCTCTATTAACAATAACAGAAAAAAATTCGTTGAACAAAACAAAACCATCTCAGGCAAGACAAAAAAACTGATTAAAAAAAAAAGATATTTCTTTCACTAAACCCAGACGCATTTCACTATTTCTTACAATCATCCCAAACCCACGATCTTATTTTGCAAAAATAATGCAAATAACAAAAACCCATAGCCCTAAGAAACATATTGAAAACTACATACACAAAAATGTTGATCACTTACCATAGGAGGGACGACTGGCGCCTTTAGGCTGTCGAATCGGCTTCAAAGATCTCAAAATGCGATTTGAAGCAGGCCTTCATGAGTAAGAAATCTGGTACCAAGGAGAATTTCGGTTTTGAGAGATGGAGACGAAATAAGAGAGATAAAATTTGATGTTATGAAATAGAGTTTTACAACAATAAAATAAACGATTTTATTTTCCCTCAAAAGAGCAAGGTCAAATACTTCTTTTTGCCCAAAAAAACTTCTGACACTAACTTCTTTCATTAAAATTGATCTTTCATAAAGTAAAATAAAAAACTTAGGTAAGTTAAATAAAAAAAAGATTAAGAATAAAAATAATACTCTTATGAAAGGTGGGAGACTACTATAATAATTAACCCTTAAAATTTATATAATTTGGTCCATTTCTAAATCTTAATTTTGTTATTAGTAATATTAGGGAAAACATAATGAAGTTCCCACTTACTCATGTGAAATTGTAGGATACTAGACAAGACGTATTATAAACAACTAAACATTATAACTTTGGAATAAAAAAGAGTTATTTCATTTTTTTTTGTTTGTGCATTAGAAATTAATATAACCTTTGTCCCAGCCAGAGATAAAATTAACTTCTCAATTTCTACACAAACTATCGATATGGAGGAATTTCAAAGAAAAATAAATTTTACAGTAGGTAAAATTCTTAAAAATGAAGGATTTGTTTGGCTTGTTGATTTGAAATGTAATATTTTTTTAGTTTGAAATAAAAAGTTTTTGAAAAGTATAGTTTAATTTTTAGCTCAAACCATCTGAAAACAAGGGAGGGTTAATTTCTAAGCTTTTATAGTATCCTAGTTTTAATTTTGATCACTTATATTAAGTTTGGGCGCGGTTAGTGCGCCAAATTCAATTTAATTAATCATTAACATTAATTCAAATTTTATGTTGCTTTATTTAATCTTAATATTAAAAGTATTTTGAAATCTGGTCAAATATTTAACTTTTCAAGTTTTCCAGGAAATCCAGCTCGCTCCTGGTTACGTTCTAAATACCATTCACCTGTTTAGAAGTGGATTCGAACCACTGATATAAAGATTTTCAGTCCTTTGCTCTAACCAGCTGAGCTACGTGAACCACTTTCCTAAAGTCTATTTTTTTCATGTGAAACATTTAGTCATTCCGCTTGAAATACTAAATCCCATTTTCCCAATCTGAAACACATCACGAGCCCCTCACATGACACTCTTCTCATTTTGCTGAAGAGCTTATCTCAGACATGAGCCTTACTCCACCACACAACCACTCTTTCTTCTCTCTATCTCCGCCACTTAAATCCTTCAAAACTTAGAAAAATAAAGCCCCACACTTGGCCTCAAATCCCTCTTAGAATGAATTTATAGCTTGGACAAATATTGGCATCAATCTTTTTCAAGGGGTTAGTACTTCAAGAACCAAACATGTGAATCTGAACACTCTTTGGATCCAAATTTTTAGCATTAATTTATGCTTTCATTTTTGTTTTAGAATTTGAGTGATGAATTATTTAGACATGCATGTTTGTTTCCAAGTCAGATTGTACATATTTGAGACATAAGTTGAGTCCATACATAGGTTGATGATTAAAATTAGGGATAGTATGTTAAAAGGAAATTTGAGCATTAGTTAACATGTGGTTTGAGTTTAAACATGGTTGAGATTTAAGATCATGCGTCTAGATTTGAGTTGGTTAAGCATTAGGTGTTACTTTTCTCTTAATGTTTTGATTTGCAAATGAAGATTACGATTTTGATGTTAAAAATTGGGGAAAACGAGATTATAATGTTTGGATAAGTTTATCCATAGTCAATGCCTTGAATTTATGCTCTAACAATTGATTTGAAGACAAAAAGCTAGTAAGAACTCTAAAAGCCAAAGTTTTGCGAGGTTGGGAATTTCCAGTACTGCGTATATAGGCAGGTTGGTTGACAAACTAGCAAAGCTAGTCTAGTCTAAGAGGAAAAAAGTTAAGTTTTATGATTTTGTGAATTTTTGTATCTTCTTCCAACCCGTGTTACTTTAAAAACCATTTAAAAGCTGTTTAATGACCAAGACAATGTTTATAATTCATTTGAACGCGTGTAAATAATTTCCATGATTTATTTCATATTTTGTTTTACAAATTTTCATAGTATGGCATATAATAAACCAAAGTTTACGTAAGTAATTATGATATGTGATTCCTGTTAGGGTTAGATTAGTTTCTAATTTTCAAATGATATTTAAGGTTCTAAAACATAGTGGAGCATATGTTCGGTTAGTGCCAGTTCAAAGTTAGCAATGTCGATATTCACTAACACCGAGGTTGGATTCCTTACCCATCCTTGTAAGCCAAACTTTAAAGTGTTTTTGCCTTTGCATTATTATTAAATGGTTTTAAGAAATGTATTCTATTATTCTCAAGTTATTTGAAATATGTTTTCACAAGAAATGCAAAAATAAACAAAACTTCAGGATGAGCCTTCCCCAAGCTATGTTGGTTTTGAATGAGATTTCAAAACTCTATATAATATGTGTATATAAACTATAAAGCGCTAGAACAATCATTACCAGCAAGGTTAACATGATGACAAATGTTTAAAAATTCAATGTTTAGCTGCTATCACGATGTTATTTATAATGCATTTAGTCAATGAGTATTTTTTTTCCTACAATCTGACTCTTAATTTCAACTTCTTTAAAATCAGTGAACATGCACGATTATTACAATGTAGAAGCGTTCAAAATATCATGCAGGCATAAAAAGATAAGTTCCTAAGATGGTTTGAAGATAAAGTAAGTTGTCTTGTCGTTTTACCTTTTTTAAAGATATTTGATTGTTTTTAGCCATATATTCATTTTCTATATGCAGATAAAACTTTTACATCAAACATCATCCCCACAAGTGACGACTGAGTTGTATGCGCTTGTATGCCATTCGAATTTTCCGGTACATCCATGTACAAGTTGCACGGTAAATGGAGTTCGATACCATACAAAAGCCCAAGATGAAAAACATATCGTGCAAAATTGTGGTATTTTGGTTGAAGCAGGATACGTGGCAAATTATGTGAATTTTATGGATACATCAAGGAAATTTTGGAAGTGCACTAGCTCTGTTGACACAAAGTGATTTTGTTTAAATGTGCATAAAGAAAAAGCATAGGGAATTTCACATCACTAGTATAGATGTAAGCTTAGAATGTTTTCAAGATGATCCTTTTGTCCTTGCAACCCAGGCTAAGCTAATATGTTATTTAGATGACTATCAAAAGGGCAAGAATTGGAAAGTAGCGCGGAAGGTAAATCGTTGTCATGCATGGGATATGCCACAAACGAGTAGGAATAGTGAAGACCCTGGTGAGGAGGTACATTGTTTTTAATGCAGAAACCTATCAACAAGAAACCTCAAATGATATCAATGTATTATTTGATGCCATAAACACTACAACTCATCTAGCTCGAGAAGAGATTGCTCCAATTGAAATTGATGCATTGTTTGTTGACTTACAAATAGATCCCAATGATAGGGTCCTACACGAATCAAGTACGAAAGAAAATGATGACGAGGAATCATTATTTGGCAACTCAGAAGATATAACTAAAAGTGATAAAAGCGATTGAATATTAAATGTGCGTATTTTTATTACATGTTTTACTATGCTAGTTTGTACTATAAAGGTCAATGTTAATAAAATCGAGACATCTAATTGGTTATCTCTTTATGTAGGTTGAAAGTTTGAAACCAAAATTAAAAACTTGAAGATTTTTTCTTGAGCCTTGACGTGCAGTATCTGTCTTTGGAGATTTGAGCCACAATGCAATCCTGAGCGATTGGAGTTACTCTCGTTTTTCTCAAATTTTTCAAATTTCTATCTTATTTTTCCTTTTGTAGGTGTTGCATATCTTTGTTTTAATCCTCATTGACAATCTTTTTAATTAAATACATGTAAATTCGACCCCTTATTTGTTATATTCAGAACTATCAAATGTTTATTATTTTAATTTGAGAGCTGTCTTTTTTGATAGTGCATTGTAATCTTTTCTGGGGCAACCGTTGACTATGAGTTTTATAAAGTTACACATGTTACAAACCAACTTTTTAAGAACAAGTTTTACTCTTTAGGATAAAGTAGTTAATTAAGTGAAAAACTTCCTCTTAGAATATATATTTTTTAAAAACAAGTTTGAGAGTATTTTGCGACCAAATATTTGATCGTTGCAAATAACATTAGACACTACTCATTTGTAAACCAAAGTTCGATAACATTTTGGTTGCTATAAATATTGATAACTTTTGCATCCAAACAACTAGTGGCAAATTGTCCATCTGTTGCGACCAAAATTCTTAAATCACAAATATTAATTTCCCCATCAAAGATTGGTAACAAACTTTTGGCAACTAAATTTTTTGATTCGCAAAAGGTACTTTTTGGTGACTAAATATTTAGTTGAAAAAAACATAGTAGAAATTTAATATTACTAGCAACTAAAAGTTTTAGCAACCCAAACTTTAGTTGCAAAAGATACTTTTCTACGACCAAGCCTTTAGTCGAAAAAAAAATATGGTTGGAATTAGATATTATATGCTACCAAAATATTTGGCCACTAAACATTTGGTTGCAACAGGCTATCTTTTGTGACCAAAGTTTTTTGGTGGCAAAAGAAAGGGTCATGAAAGTGCATTTTTTTTTGTACTGCCCCCACATTGAAATTTTTGAATTCGTCATTACTTGTCCATATGGGCCAAAAAGGAAAATTGGCTTGGTCGGTTGAGCCTGGCCTGGCTAACCCAATAGGGAGGCCTAGCCTAGCCTGAAGCTCAAATAGACTTAGGGTTGTCAGGGACCATTTTTTTTAAGGGAATATAAAGAAAATAACCAGGTTGGCCTGGCTCTAGTTTGGGGCTTAAATCTTTAGCATGGCTCTCCAGGTTAAAACTGGCTCGGCCAAACCATGCCAAAAAAAGATGGACCACGAATCGACCGATTTTGCATGGCCCAAATCCCCTCTATCTTTGCACATATCACAATTCATCAAATCATCAGGCAAGAATAAGAGGGTGTTTAGAAAGGTGGTAGGAACCAATGGTTAGAACCACTTTTATTGTAGCATGTGAGAGCTTTACACTGTACATAACTGAGTTTGTGATGGAAACCGCATAATTCCCACCATTGCCAATCAGGAGGTGAGAAATCATAACAACGACAAAAAAAAAAAAGCTTTTAACAACAATACTAAAGCAAAACACACAATTATTAACTTTGAAATATATATATATAATATATATATATATATAGATGGTACTATTTTTTCCATTTCAACGGCCGACTTCGAGACTTGTACTAATGAGAGGCTCACCCGAGCTCATTGACGGCGTAGGCACATGATAAACAGGAACGGGCATACTCGAGGGAAGACTTGGCCAAGTGGCCTCAAAATTCAAAACCTGAATTGCTTGCTTTATCGACGGCCTCAAACTCCGATCGGGGTGAGCACACCACAACCCAACAATCATCAAACACTCCACTTGTTTCTGATCGAATTCGATTTGCATCCTCTCATCCACAGTCGTAACAAGCTTTCCTTTCCCATAAAGATCCCAAACCCACTGAACCAAGCCCATCTCCGAATCCGTCTCGCTTGGATTGACCGCTTTTCTTCCCGTTGCGATCTCTAAGGCAACCACTCCAAAGCTATACACATCAGACTCTTTGCTAGCTCTTCCCGTGCTTACATATTCTGGAGCCAAATATCCTAATGTCCCCACCAACCCAGTTGTTTGTGGACCAAGCTCATGGTCCATTAGCCTAGCTAAACCAAAATCACCAAGTTTGGCATTAAAATTTGAGTCTAACATAATATTGCTTGATTTGATATCTCTATGAACCACACAACGTTCCCACTCTTCATGAAGATAGAGCAAGGCAGAGGCTAATCCTAGAGAGATCTTGTACCTTACACCCCAAGTAAGAGGGCTTCTTCTCTTGTCAAATAGGTGAGAATCTAGGCTTCCATTTGGCATGAACTCATAGACTAGTATAAACTCACCTCTATCATGACACCATCCTATAAGTTGTACAAGATTTCTATGCCTAAGCTGGCTGATGATCTTCACCTCGGTTAAGTACTCCTTTTTTCCTTGCCTTGATCCTCTTGAAATCTTCTTCACTGCGACTAATGTGTCCAAATCAGGCAAATAGCCTCTGTAGACTGCTCCAAATCCTCCTTCTCCAAGTTTTCTTTCTCTCGAGAAGTTATTTGTAGCTGATGCAAGATCTTTGTAAGAAAATCTTCTTGGCCCTGCTCCTCTTTCGAGATCCTCATTATTTATTGATGCTAAATTAGTATTCTTTTCCATTTCTGTTCTCTTATGCTTCTGTTTACTTAATAGTAGGAGAATTATAATAACAAGAGCAGCTATCAAAACCCCGCCTGAGACTGTTAGGCCAACTACGAGCCTTATCGTCTTCCTATTCTTTCCGCTTTTTTCTTTTACCTCCAAACTTGAATTGAATTCCCACGAATTGACGACAATCCTCTCGCCATAAGTACCGGTAGCACCCGAAAATCCAATTGTGACCCACTGAGGTAAAACCTGCATTAAATCAATGTGGCATGAAAGGCTTGTGACGTTCTCCTTGGGACTCCTTTCATAACTCCAATGAACGCTTAGATTCTTGGTCGAAGCATTGTACGAAATCCAAACATCGGTCTTGTCATCGCTATGCTTGCTTGCATTCCAAGGCGTCGTAACGGCTGAAGCAATTGAATTATTGTTGATACCGACGTGCTCATATGAAGGATCCCAATCAGAATTAGCGTGGGAATCAAACTCGATCATGACGATTTGGTTTCGCGACGAATCGCTAGTGGTGGTGTTGAACAGACCTAGAAACCCTCCAGCCGAATTGGGTGGGATTTGGAATCCAACAGTAGCAAGAAAAAAGGTGATTCCATGGCCATATAATGAGCCTTGAGTTGTAATGGTGAAGGAAAAGTGGGTCGTGAAATCAGCAGCTTTTCCTGTGTCTGGGTCATAAAGAGGCACTTTCTCAGTGTAAGTTGCCCAACCAACTCTACACACGTAGGTGACTTTGTTGATTAATTCAATGGCTCCAACAGAAGGTATGGCGTCTCCTTGGTAGGCAATTTTTGGTTCATTAGAGTCAAAGCGAGATATTTGGAAGTTCAGAGAATCAGAGTAAGGAATAATATTAATCAGGAGGATGGATATGCAGAGAAGAGGGAGAGGAAACATGACGTTGATAATAATGGAGAAAAGGAAGTTCGAGTCTTTAAACCCAGAAACTGCTTGCTTGGAACTTTGTCTTTTGAGGCTGTATATATACACACACATATATATATACCTTTGTTTGGCACCTATGGCTGCTGTGATTAAAATCAATTAGTTTAAAAACCGTAGCAGCTAAATCTTACACTATAGTTGCTTTTACTTTATATTGTAGTTACAGAAAGCTTTTTACTAATGCTTACAATTGTGGTTCTAATCGTGGATGTAAAACAAGTTTTTATAAATATATATAATTTTAAATTATACTTTATGCCATAGAGAAATAACCTTGAAAATTTGTGGAAACACCTTATTGATCAGATGCATAGGATTAGTAGCGTGAACGCTTGTAATTGGCATATAAATATTTCCGAATATTGTGGTGATCGCAATATGAAAAGGATTTGTTAGTTTTTACTTCTAGATTACGAATTTTATAATATTGTTTAAGTATCGTTGACAAATTCTAATAAGAGACCATCTATGAGACAGAAGATAATGATGAACAATATGCCTCCAAAGTCAACCTAATTCAATAGTCTCTTCCTGTTATTTAAAGAAAGAGGTCATGACTTGTCAATGCCAAGGAGACGTTTTTATTGGTTGGAACTTCTAGTTATTTTGTATGGAATTTTATACTGTTCTTTTCCTCTCAATAAATAATTTTTTTATACAAGGAATGGTGATGTCTTTCTATGGAATTGCGGGTCTTTTTTTAGTTTATATATGTGGTGCATAATTTCGTGGAATGTGAGTGGTGATTATGATCGAATCGATAAAAAAAGCAATCGTGTTATTTTTCATTGAGGATTTCTTGGAAAAAATCATCGCATCTTACGTTAGCATCCTAAAACAAATGTTAAAATTTAGAAAAAAAAAACTTTTTTTTTGTCCTTTGTTGCAAAGTTGACCCTAATTCATGAAGGCAATATCTTAAGCAAAGGCGTTAATTGTTGCGTAATGGAATGAGTCTCATGAATATATCCTATATTTTCGTTTTTCTAATATAAAAGAGGCCCTTTCCAACAATTACATTACACAGAGATGAAGCAATATACTATACACCAATGTTCTTTGTTGCCATCCCTCAACAAAAACGGAAAAGAAAAAGACAAAGAAAAAGTTCGTCGTTATCATACAAAATGCTCGGC
>LNSY01383230.1:0-11804 GCA_002024485.1 Artocarpus camansi
TTTTTTTTTTTTTTTATCGAGAAAGATGTTGGTCTTAAAGGCAATGACAGTGAAAAATATATATTTTTTAATATTTAAAATAGAACCAATTCAAATACAACCTATTTTTTTGGAAAAATTTGGGGCCTTCAAAAGTTTGGGTGCCTTAAGCCATTGCTTAACCTTCCTATAGATTAAGACTGCTATTTATAAAATCTTGTTAGACGAATCACTCTTACCCTAGAGGATGAACAAACATATTCAACTTTGGAGCCATCAACTAAAACTATAAACATATCTGATGTAGGATAAACTAACAAAGTTTGCACTTTTAGACTTGATTAATGAGAGTGTTTTCGAAAACTTAAAAGAATTTAATTGCGAAACCTTTTTTCTCTTTCTGGAAAAGTTGCACAATTTTAAAGTCAAGGAGAATGCTTCGATAAGACCCTCTAAAAAGGTCTCATCATATTTCAACTATTTACTACTTTCACATTTACTCTATTAATACCAAGCAAACACACCTATACCGCTGGATATTTTATTTTACTAGAAATTTATCCTTTTTTCTTTTTGTCTTTAAATGAAATTCTAGAATCTCAACTGAGGGAGAAGAACAAAAGAAAATTCATCATAAGACATCTCTAATAGTTTTTTTCTTTTTTAATCGAACCTCTAACAATTAAAAACAAGATGAAGTTTGTAAAAAAGGCACCACCACATCATTTGGAAGCACCTCAAAAGACTTCTATCCAACAAAATATAACCATATGCCTTCCCAATTTCTAGTCTGTAACAAAGTCATATGGCATCTTCCTCATAAGCAGAAACATCTTCTGATCATGCTTAAACTTGGTAAATTGGGAAGGATCCCCTTTCAGCATCATCTGAAGCCCGCCAAACGAGACGTACATGCCCCCTGAAACAAAAGACGTGTCCAACAAACACGCTTGTTAGTGTAGATGCATAAGAAGTCACTTTAAGAAATATGTTCTTCCACAGTGTTTGTGTGTGTAATAAGAGAATGAAAAGGATACCAACACTTACACTTTGAAATTTGATCCTGAACCTTCTGTCAATTTATAGAGCAAGCCATGCATGATGTATTCAAATTTGACCGCAAGCGATTTCTGCTTGGCCTGGGAATGGAAACAAAAAATTTTTCAATGCCTTGACAATCACAATACAAAGAAAAAGGCACGGGACAAAAATGAAGAAATGAACACAGCATGATATTATACAAGGTAGCTTAATTACGACAGATTTTCATTTTCATGGGACCTCGCATGTAGAGAAAGAGCTTAAGGCGAGCTCCTACTTCCTGTAATATCAAACCAATCAATAAAATAAAATAAAATAAAAAGTAAGCCTCCCACATTTCTAACTCACTCTAAATTTTTCTTCCAATATTGACCCTCTACTAAGGAAACAGATTCCAGAAGAGAAACCTACTTGTTTTCTTTTCTTTTAAGTTCTTTCTATTTTCACTTAGCTAGTTATTCTCTAGTCTCTGCAAGTTCTTTTCCTCTAGCTTGATCTCTTTCCCTCCTGGTCTCATGCAATTTAGCACATAACTAGCTAGATAGATCTCTTTACTGCTTGCTAATTCAGATTCACTGAAATTGTCGCGAGAATTGACCTGATTAAGCTCAAAAAAAAGAACCAACTGTTTTGTGTAGAGTTTATGGTCCATTAAGCTTTAATCTTGCTGGTTTATTGAAAAGAAAAAAGTTTAAGAATGAAATTGATCTGAGGTTCACAAATTAACATCTTTGTATTAGTTTATGTTCTTTCATCTTCTAATTATTTGATCGGTCCCCCTATATGACAAGGTTAATCAGCTACTTACTAAATTCAAAAGTCTGCACGTTGATGATCACTAACTCTTGAATGGCTTATGAAGATCAGGGACTAATTACTGTTCTGAAGTATCATAGTCATCACACTCCTAAATTCCTAATAATTAGAATTGATGTTAATATATAGTATAATGGCCATCTCAGGAAACTGATAATCAGACAAGGATGTAAATACACATTAAAGTTCCCTCAGACATGAAACATCAATAACATAGGACTATTTAAGTCATCAACAACAAAAATTTAAAGAAAAAAAAAATCTAGTACTGCAACAATTCTGCTTGATCTGTCTTATAATCGTATAATAATATCATGACACCCCCGATAGTCAGCTTTCGTAGTAATATAAAGCATTTTCCACTTAAAAAAAGAGAACAAATAAGTTAGGGACCGACTTTAACATAAAGAAGCATTCAATCATCAAATCATCAACAACCAGACATTGGAATACATAAGCGAGCACATGAGTGTTCAACAACTATTCTTTTTTTTTTTTTATATATATTTGCAGATGTCAACTATAAGGAATCCAGGTAACAAGTTCATAAGAGTCCAATTTTTTTCTTTTTCTTTTTTCTTTTGTTGAAATTTTCCTTCAGGAGAGCCCAAATTTTAGTCCTTCGCTATCTTGTACAAGATGAGCCTACAGATGATAAAAAGGAATAAGGTTACCCATTTATGGTAGCCGGTGACAGGTGCTCCATTCCAATTTAGTGTGGGAGATAGTACCATCACAAATCTTTCTCCTTTCTTCATAGGATATATCTCATTAAACACATCTAGGAGCGTCAACATACCATGCTTCTCACTATGCGCTTGTATCCTAGCAACAAAAACAATACAAACATAGGGAAAAAATGATTCCCAAAATTCCACAAAAATACAAATAAAAAAGTTGGAGAATTTTTGGTAGGGTAAGGGGGAAGAAATGGTACTGCTAGGCACATCTTTGAACTGTCGGATTTTCATCAAGTTTTCCGTTTAACAGTACTACTTTTCTTTATCTAATATGATTTTCACTTGATCCGATGGTTCAAAACTTTACTAGTAGGCTTTTTTCATACCCCACGACAAACTTCTCCAAAAAGTTTGAGCAGTTACTAAGAATTTCAATTTGATAGATGATCCAAAAAAGAACAAAGAAAATTCTTTGACAGACTAGGAAAAAAAAAAACCCAACCGATAGGACACAATTTTCCATCAGAAATCTGTTAATTTTCCGTTTGTTTGTCATATTTTCTTTATGCGAAAACTGACAGCTCAGAATCATTTCCCATCGATAGAACCTTAGGTTAAATTCTCCATGGCAAAGCTTTAGAGAAGTGACAGATACTCAAACGTGAATTTGTGGCCAATTTCATAATAAAATAATCCTAGAGAGTTCTCTAATTCTACACATCTTTGCAACTACAAACTTAATTGCAGTTCAAAACATACAACTTAACTCTACAAGGCTCCAAGGGAAAACAAACACATGACATAACAATACAATTCCAGCAAACATGGAGACTTTACCTGTATGCATATCATGATCATCTTCATGCTAAAAACGCAAATAAAAGAATTTAAAAAAACTGAAACTATAAATAAATAACAAGTGTGAGAGTGAGTCCAAGGATACCAAAAAAAGCGTACCTTTATCAAACTTTTCATCATTTGGGTTCAATTTTTCAACTGAGAAAATATCGTCAAAGAGGAAATCAGCCATCCTTTCCCTTTACAGCAAATGGGCAACTATCAAAACAAAACAAAGAAAAAGGTTAACCATCAAAACAAAACAAGTTAGAGAAGTGAAAGCTTCAATTCAACCATTTTATCAACAAAAATACCGAAGCACTCAAACAGAAACCTTAGACTTGGCCATACCACACTTCTCCACAGAATTTTTTTAAACCAAAGAAAAGAGAAGGAAAGAAAAACCCACCTTTGGAATTGAGCTAGATAGTTTAGTTTAGCTTGAAGAAGATGTAGTGGTCAACCGAGTTCTAATTTACTCAGCATACAAACAGAAAAATAAATAGAAAAGAGACTTTTCTGGGGGTTCGCTGGAGGAAGAGAAGGGAAAGTAACTGGAGCCGCACACGCTGGGGACGGAGAGAGGAGGAGTTGGTTTGTGGGAATTTTAGCATTTAATTGGTGACGATGTCGTTTGGGAAAAAGTGGGAACCCGAAAACCTTCGTTTGTCGTTCTTGCAATTCCCGAAGCTTAATAAAGAAACAGAAGAGAATTTTAATACTGTATTTTAAAGATGCATTATATTAGTATTTTATTGTTTAAAAAAATTAAAATAATACTTATGATTTTAAAAATATTATTTTAATGTTTTGAGTCTGTATTTTATTATATAAAATTTTTTTACTCTTTTGTTAATGAACTGTAAATTATTTTTTGAAATCTATAAAAAATAAATGCAAATAATGTCTAAAAAATGAATGAGTTGACATAGGCATATATATGTTTTTTTTATGACTTTTATTTAATTTTTTGTTATGATTTTTTATTATAGTTTTATAAAATTAATTTGAGATTTATTAATAAAAAGGTAAAAAAGAAATTTTACGTCAAAAAACTTAAACTTTAGATATCAAAGTATTATTTTTGAAAACTATAGGATATCATTTTAATATTTTCCAAATAGCAGGTTACAATGTGATGTTTCTTTAAAATATAAAATATCAAAATGATAATATCTTATTTTAATGTCGTAAGTATGCATGGCAGAGTAATAAATCATGACACGATAACACAACATAAAAGTTAAAGATTTTGGGTTTATTATTAGTAGTCGAGTCAATAACAAATTTACACTATTACTATGATAGGTTATATTCAAGTAGACTTCTCTAACTCTCTACACAAACTAGCATGATCAACCATACATGTACATAATTATACATGATATAAAAGATTCATATGAATAAATTTTGATGGGAATTCTAAACTTTGAATTTCACTTACTTTTCTTTGAAAAAAATATTTTGGCTTCCATCAAAAAAAGAAAAAAGATATATTGGTCAATAAGCACTTATATTAAGTGAGTCATAACTATGTAGTTATTATTTTTTTAAGCAAAGTATAGTTACTTGTTCAACATATAATTTGTTAGGGGCTCTTTCATGACAAGTTTGCTGGCTTGTAAGAACTTTTGTAGCCCTTTTTGGTTGGTCCAAATGATATGGTTATCAATTGTGATGTGGCAAAAGATTGGGTGGCACAAGCCGGTGAGAGTTTGGTTGTGATCTCTTCGAAATGCTCTTCTTTTCAAGGAGCAATGTTAGCTCTAGGTGGATAGGGTTAAACCTAGGTGACATTTTTGAGGGCAATACTTATTGCAATTTTGGTTATACGGTGTTGAGGGCTTGACAGAAGGAGACCATTAAGCAAGCAAATGAAGTGGGAAAAAAATATAACTAATTTTTGAATTTTATTCATCTCTGTGATGGTGAGAGTATGTATGTTTAGGCTAGCTATGTAATGGAGAAATAATATGATGCATCAGGTAAGGAAGTTTAATACACCAAAGAGGAAAATAATCTTCAAAATACTAAAGAAAGGCACTGGTGGCCCTAGTGGAGAGTCATGCTTATGGTATATCATAATTTTTTGGTAGGTTTAAAGTCTTGCTACTGTTAATGGGAGGAGCAAAGCATAGAATAATGAAGAAGCAAATGAAAAAAAAAATGGTAAAACAAAGCTAGAATGATAAAACATAAAAGAGAAAATAAGATTGTTAAACAAAAATGGGAAGCTGAAAAAAAAAAAGATACAAGGGTTAGAAAATGCAAGAAAAAAAAAAGAGTAAAAAGTTTAAAAGAAAAGAAAAAAGAGAACAAATTATCCAAGAGGAAGCATCCAACAAAATCAAGCATCGATTGACACTTAATATAGATAAATATAAAGATATAGCATATAGAATAAAAAGTATTTCAAAGAAACACATTTAAAGTATAAAATATAAAATTTTCAAGAAAAAAAGTAAAGTAACAAAATTTTATTCAAAAAGTAAAAAGCTAAATATTAGAACAAAGAAAAGAAATGTTAGAACTCGTTTGACATAGGAAGCAACCAAAAAGCTAAGGACTCGATTGCATGCTAAATGATCCATACATAAGTTTGTTACACAAGATCTTAAAGGAAAAAAGTTTGAAGAAATTAGAACCCTAAAAAGATTAAATGGTGGAACCAAATTTTGAACCCTTGTTAGACTTAGTGTCATAAGAATTAAATAATGTAATAGTTTTTAGAGATATTTAATCAACAAGGAATTTATTATTTATTTTCATATATCAAATGATGTTTTTTTTTGGTTCATGTCTGTTTAATATATGATAAGCAAACAAAAGTTTGAGATCATCAATATAAAGCTTTAAGATCATGCATATAATGGACAGATTATGCAGAAGATATGAATCTTAAAGGTGATAGTCTAATGATAAGATCCTCAATTGAGGGAGTAAAGTTGAGCACTTTATTTACGTTAAGATTGTTGTATTGTCTATATTCCTAATAGGAGATGACTTCTTTTGGTCATCGAGTGAGACTCCACGAGTAGATATATTGGTAGACAATTATATATTGCATATTAACCTTGAAATGAATTAATGGGTTCATATTCTTGACTTATATCTTTTGATATACCAAAAGGTGACATCCTGAATTAGATAAAGGTACGCATATTGGTTAGAGACATGACTCTTGATTGATGAAGACTTATTATTCATAGATATGGAATTCATAGCTCTTTTGTAGAGTTAGTGATATTCTTTTTTAGGTATTATCCTGTAATTAGAAGACTGAAATGCTCAACCATTTAGATATATAGGTGTAACCGAATGGCATAATATTTGTTGATAGTAAGTATTCCAATGGTGAGATAATGGAACATAAGATAAAAATAATTAAAAAGGTCAAATAGAATTTATCCGTGAGCTGATTATGAATATCATATGAAAATGTTACACATTATGATATGTCATAGATAATTAGTTTATTGAAGCTTCGTAATTTTATATAGTTTAAGAGTGCAGCTCTAAGCTTTTAATGGAATAGCTTTAGAGTTAATAATTATAAAATATATATGTTTAGGATATGTTATTTTATAATATAGAAGCTTGATTTATATATGTCATTAGGTCCCCTTTGCTAGCTTAAAATAATTCTTGTAATGATACATCATGTTTTTCCTATATATTAGTGGCTTAAGTTAATTATTAGATTGGCTAAAATTCGATAGTTTGGATTTAATAATTCATGTTAGTTTATTGGTTGAATTAATTTTGTGAATTAATTCAAGATAAGCATGTTGAATTATTTAGATAATATTTTATTTGATATTGGATTATCTGTATATAATTGTTTTAATCGAATAACTTCTCTATTTGGTTATTTGAATTAAAATGGAGGCTTTATCTCAGATTCTAGTGTGAAATAAGATAGTCTAAGTTTTTTAGATTATCTCTCGGTCGACAGGCAGGTGGTTGAGTTTGGTAGGTCAATGCCACCAGTTCGACAAGTCGGTGCTTGAGTTTGGCATACTGACTGTGCAATAATCTTGATACGTGTTTTTAACACATTTTCAATTATAAGTTGATCTAGACTCAAATTTTAAAACCTAATCTGATAAGAACTAACCCTAATTTCGACCGCTATATAAAGAAAAATAATTTTCATTGTTCTTTAGATCATTTGAGAAGTATAGAGTTTCTAGTGAGAGAAACTCTGAAAATATCAAAAAGCTATTATTTAATATCTAGGGCCTTAGTTTTTGGTCTTCTCAAGTGGTCGGAAGGAGAGGTTATCGAAGAAAAAACTATACGATGTATGACCATTCGTATTCTGATCGTAAAAAAAGACTAACAAGGAAGACCAGTTGGTTAAGACTCTTCTTGAATGTTCTTCTCTTGTTGTTTGCAATTTCTACAGTTTTTGATTTACTAAAGAGGCATGTAAAATCTTTTATTAATTTATATACTTAACATGTCAAATTTGTTATTTGAAAAAGACTTTGATCTAAAAAAAATTAAAATTCGATTACGTTTTATTTTTCAACAATTGGTATTAGAGCCTTAGTTTTACATTGATTTTATGGTTTTGTGATCAGGCTGTGTACATAAATTATGTTATCTTAGTCTCTTATATGCTTGAATTATATTTTTAGAGAGTTGACACTCTAGGATTTTTATATAATTATATGTTGCATAAGATTATATGGTGAATGTTTAATTAATTAATTAATTAATTTTTATTTTAATTGTTATATTAATTAATTAATTTGTCTGTTATAATTCTTTAGAGGTTAGAATGTGTATCTAGGTTTTTCAAATAATTAGATTGCAGTCTCTCATCATTGTCTAGGATTAATTATTTTAATTTTGGTTTGTAAATTTGTATTGAAATAATTATTCAAAGTGAAAACGGATATAAAAGATGGAGATGATTGTAGTTTTATGTGTTTATAAATTTTTTATATTTTTGAATTATTGAAAAATAAATTAAAAATGCTTAAATATTATTTTACAAAAGTTTGAAAAAACATTGGTTTAGCATCGATCGATAGGCCGGTTACAGTATACGAGTAGGCTGAGGGTCGCAGGTTGGCAAGCTGGTGGTCCCAAGCCGACAGGTCGATAGTGGAGATAACCTTTTTTTTAAATAGTACATTTTTTGGTACAGTTTTTATTTTTGTTTTTTGAGATGATTATAAGAAACATGAAATTTTATGATAACTATAAAAAGAAATTTTTGATCTATATGGGATTGAAAAATTGAAGATGGACGTCACATGAAGAAGGATATAATGAAAAGATACATAATGAAGAATCAATATATGTTTTAATTAATCTTTCGTAATCTTTATTTTCTTTTCTCTAGAGTGAAACCATAATATTACAGCTATTTATTATATTGCTTGTAGCTTTGTTTGTTGCGTTGCTTGTTTGCATTATGTTTTGCCATGTATCTTGATAACATGCTATATAGCATAAAGTGTGCCGCTCAATAAAAATTGTTTATACATGTTAACATAAAACCTTAATTTCTAAAATATTTAGTGGAAGAAAGTTTTCGAAGAGGGGACCTAAGACCTACATCATTAGTCCATAGGTAACACATAGTGATTTAACCTAAGGAAGGGATTACATTATGTACTGGATTGGATCTCCGAGAAGATAATTTATTTTAGCGGGATTTATCCTTATTCACCCTTAGGTGTCAATTATAAAGCATAGATAAAGTATTTGAAACTATGGCTATACATTCAAGATTAATTTTATTATTAACTTCTCCTAAGAACTCTACTAATAAGATTAATGGCCAAAGAAAATGGTTATTAGTATATGCTAGATTAGATGGATCTTAGATGGTATATACTAATAAGAGGGATTTGTGTTTCTAATTAAATTTGGTAAGTCTCTTCAAGGTAGCTTGTTGAATTTTCAGTCAAGAATTATCATTGTAAGATTATGATTTTTTTAAAGTTTTAACACATAAACACATTGTACTTATTTGTGTTATCTTACTAAATTGTCATTAAATGTTTACTTATGTTTGGTAGATAATTCTTTATTGTAAATTAAAATGTCTAAAAATGTTTTATCTTTGATACTCGATAAAATCATTTTAATTGACAAGAACTATAATGATTAGAAATAGAACCTGAATATCATCATATCCGTTGAAAAACTAAAATTTGTGCTAACAGCACTATGCCCTCCTCTGCCTACTAGCGAATCCACTAATGAACAAATCTAAGCATATGATTATTGAAAGGATGGTGATGATTAGGCCAGCTGCTGTATTATAGCTAGCATGAATAACATACTATAAGCTTAACATGAAGATCATAAGATTGCTCGGTAGATCATAGATAATCTTGATGATATGTTTGGAGGCCAAGACTTGTCAAAGCAACAAGAGGCCTTTCAAAAGCTTCTTAATTGCAAGCAAAAATCAGGGATGCCTATGAAGGAGCATATGATGTTAGTCATAGGTTACCTCGCTGAGGCTCAAACTCATGGAGCCAATATTGATGCAAAATTACATATGACTATAGCATTTGAGATTCTTTCTAAAGAGTTCATTCCATTTCAAGCTTCATATAAATTTGAATAGTAAACAGGATGCGACCTTAATTGAGTTGATGAATAGTTATAGGAGTTCAAAAATCTAATCAAGAAACCTTTGGTTGGTGGCGAGGCGAACTTGATGGTTGCATCTAGTTCTAATTCCAACTATGGGAATGGAAAGAACCAAAAGGCCACGAATGAGAAGTCTTCTATTCTGCAAAAGGCAAGAATAAGAATAAAAAAAAGAGGAACTCGAAGAAATTAAAGTGTTTCTTTTGTAGGAAGGTTGGGCAACACTATTGCTCATTAAGGCACCACTATTTTAGAGCCTAGGCGCTCTATGCTCAAGTTTTTGGATTGGTTTTACTCGTTGGAGCCCCTGGCTTCCGTTTTGGAGCCTAGGCGCTTAGAACTCCTCCAAATTGATGTTTTTAATTTCCAAACTGCTTTGCCTCTAGAACACATACAAAATATAAAACATAAATAAAACACAAAATACTCAAGAATAAAGCAATAAAATATGAGAAAATTGATCAAAAAACTATATCGGATCGAAAACTTATCATTCTTAGAGACAATGGAGAATATAGTGATGATGGTTTGGACTCATGTCGTGAGGAGATCGACCACGATTGAAGCTTTGACGGAAGAGATCGATGGTAATTGAAAGTTCAATAGACGAGATTGACAAACGAGATATAAAGCTTCGACAAATGAGATCTTTGATGGAAAATATTAATGGTGGTTGAAGCTTTGATGGACGATATCTTTTATGGTCATGTTTGGCTCCACTGGTGCTCAAGGTTGGCCACCTAGCGAGATGGTGAGGACACTAGTTGAGATCACTAGTGAAACTTCCGTCAATAAAGGAAGAGAGAGAGGCGAGAGAAACAGAGGATGAGAATGAGACAAGAGAGAAAGGCAGAGTGGCATACACATGAAAGAGAGGAAGACAAAAAGAAAATAGGGGGAAAATCACAACAATACAAATATGGATATTTTTGATATTTTAAGTAGTTTATGGATTAGACTAATTCTAATATGCTATTTTTGACATTTTAAAACAATTCACATTATTATATATACTAAAGGAGAGGAGAAAATTGTTGTTCATGATGAATCTGGTTTTTTTTTTCAGTTTTTTTTGTTCGGTCATGGTGTCTTTTGATTTCTTGTCTAAGATTACTTTTCCTCTTCTTTTGTTTCTTCTTCTTCCAAAAAGACAAAAAAAAAGACTGTGGATAAAGCTGATTTAGTTTTTTGGGTTTGAGTTTGACTTTCGATACAATTTATTGTTCCTCAAAGTTCTAGCTTTTGAAGAGGCAATGGAGGCTTATAAGAGATGGGTTAGGAAAAATAAGGATTATGTGCAGTCCTTGAAGTCTCTAGCCAACGTAAGCTCCATCAGTCTTTTCAATTTCATATTAATTTTTAAACATGTTCTCCCTCTAATGATGTGTTAAATTGTTGATCCGAAAAAACCTTTGAATTATTGATATGAAACAGGCTCTGTTCCTTGCATGATCTTGATTGGAGCTCTTATGTGGAAGAAGCTCACTCTTAGATGCATTAAGGATAGATCCTACAAATCGTAAGGCTTGGTACAACTTTGGGATGATTAATATCCCTTTTTTGTTTTTTTTTGTTTTGTTTGTGTGCTATTTTAGGAAGAATTTGAAAAAGAGGCTAAAAAAATTTTTCAATTGGAGAAATGACCTTTTTTTTTACTAAAAAATACGTTTTTTTGAGTAGAAAAACTGTCCAAGTTTTTTTCAAAAAGATAAGGAAAAAAAACTATAATAAGATAAGGAACCTAAACAGGGTAGAAAAAAAAACTAGAGCCGTTTTCATGCCCAAAAAACTTGTTTTTTGGTGCCAAGAAAAGACAAAAAAAAAAAAAAA
>LNSY01383236.1:0-11590 GCA_002024485.1 Artocarpus camansi
CGTAGTAAATCTTTGTCTCATGGGTTCTAGATGTACTCCTAACTTCTTAGCAAAAGATGATTATACAGAAGAATGTGTGGCACCCGTGTCAAAGAGAGCATGTGCATTAAAAGAAAGACTTTGAAATCTGACTTGTGACAACATTAGAGCCTTCATTAGCCACTTGTTCTTTCATCATTGCATATATGCGGGCATTAGTATGTGAGGCTTTAAGTCTTCCCTAACTAATTAACGACCCCTCTAAGGTAGCTTGCATATAATGGAGTTGGACATGGGGAGCTCTCTGTTGAGCTTGAACATTAGTCTGATTAGGGCAGTTCTTGGCAAAGTGGTCCTCGTGTCCACAAATGAAACATTGGTTTGTCCCCAAACAACATTCACCTAGATGTTTCTTCCCACATTTGGTGCATGGCTAATTCTGCTTGTTATTGTTGTTGTACTGTTTGCCATTCTGTTTCTTATTACCTTGGCCCTACTGGTTCTAAAAGTTGCCTTTCCTCTTGTTGTTCTTCCAGTTTTAGATATTGTTGCTGTTGTTGTTGTCGTTGTTTTTATTTTGAGGTTGGTTATGAGTGTTTGCATTGTTCACTGGTTGACCTAGTTGGGACTAGTTTCTTTTTAGTTTTGATAGGTGGAATTTAGCCCGTTGCACCCTTAAGACAACATGTTCCTAGTTTCTAGGTGGGCTTGCCCCATCAACAATTGTAGCAATCTCTGGCTTGAGGACTCTGATCAATCTTCTAACTCTTTCACTTTCATTGCTAACCATCCTTGGGCAAAGGTGTGCCAACTGGTCAAATTTAGCCACCACATCGGTAATTGACATGTCTCCCTAGCATAGGTTCTCAAACTCATCGTAATGCTTTTGAGTATTGTTCATGTGGAAGAAATTTGTGTTGAATTCATGAACAAAATCAGCCCATGTCATCTCGTCTACATTCTTGCTTTGTTCAATTTCATCCCACCAGATTCCTGCCTCCATGGTGAGGCAGTTTGAAGCACAGAGGACCTTCTTATTTTTTGTGAAACCCATGAGCTTCAAAGTGGCCTCAATTGTCTTCAACTATCCTTGAGCGACCAAAGGATCCTTAGAACCTTTAAAGTCTGCTGGCTTAACCCTCTTCCATCTGACTAATAATGGTTCTTGGTAGGTAGGTCTTGGTTTTGGTGTAGGAGTTGTGGCTTCTTATCTTCGGTGCTAAGGAGGGGGAGCTGGCATGTCATTTCTTAGTCTTTCACCTCCTTGACCATTCGGTCTTAGTTCCTCAATCTCTCTTTTTTGCTCTTTGAGTTACCTTTGTAATTCAGCTATCATTGTTATTAGTCTTTCATTGGTTTGGGCATGAGTTTGAATTTTTCTACAGCTATTCATCTTTGATTTCCTAAAAGAATTTTGAGTCTAGGGATAATCTTCCAATTTATCAAATGAGACAAGATTTCACTATTAAATTATTCACCAAGGCATTATTCATTATACAACTAAATCTGATACTTATCGTTAAACATTTATCCTTATTAATTTAACTTAAAACATACTTACTTGGAGGACTTAAATTGACTTATGGCGATGTGAATTGAAAACAAAAAATTGCTTTGATACCAAAGCCTGTAACACCCCTCACGGATGTCACAGATGTTGTTACATTCATCCTCGTTTTTATTACTTTTAAGATAAACCATTTAAATAAGGCAAAGTTTATTAAACTTATCTCGGGATCCATGCATACATTTTTTAAAAACTAAATAACAATATTTCAAAACCTTTTATATTTATTTAAATAGTTTATCAATGCCAATTTAATAATGCCATAATGCAAATAAAATTTAAAATCATCATTTAATTCTGTTCACAGTTCGGTAGGCCAAACTCCGAACACCGGTAGGCCAAACATGATCAGTAGTCTGAACTTCAACCACCAACAGGTCATCTGAGGCTCTACAAAAATAGGGTTTTAAATTACTAAGATCGGTAGGCTGATACCAACATCGTCAGTCCAATAATTACTAATCGGTATGTCGATTTGTTGCAAAAAAATAGCAAATTAAAAACAAGTCCCAATTCAACATAGTGTTGAAAATTTTAACATGCAATAAATAAAATCATTGTTCAGAGACTTTAAAACTCTTGGCATTCTTTTGTTTTCAATCCATCCTCTTAAGCTCACATGCTTGTTCTTGCCCTCCACCTATTCCATAATCCTCTTACCTTTATTTGCAATATGATTATAAACTAAGTAAGTAAAAGCTTGGTAAGTACACTTTCCTATCTCATAACATAAAACATTTTATGAACATTCTTTATGCAACGTCATATCCATAACCATCATTAACATATTAGTGCACTTTGGCATAGTTTCATATAGAACATATCTTTTGTTACAGTATCCATATTAAAACTTCATTCATGTTATCTTTAAGGGCCCAAGTGTTGCACCATTATCATTATTATAAATGCACCGTCATGAGAAGAGACGGGTAGCTAATCCCAAATCAAACATGACAAGTCCAACTTTGGACATCGTAAACATAGACATAAACATAGGGTGTGCAACACTTATTTAGGTGATACATATATATATATATACACACACACCCCTTTAACTTTGAAATATCTCATCATCAAAACATGCATAAACCATTTTGTAACATTCATGAAATAACATATTGTAAATACTTAAAATCATCATGAAGCATATTCTCATAAGACTTTTATAAACTTTTATGTTGTAGATGAGAATGTACTTACTTGGTTAGCTTACTAAACCTTAATTTTAGATGTTGTCGCCACGGTCTTGATGTGCTCACTTCTTGGAAAGTTTATGTCATACATTTATATACAAAAAATAAAATTATCATTTATCCATATTCATGAAATCGTCCAATATCATAATACGTTTTCATACCTCCGTTTCAAGAATTACAAGAACACAAATACATTTAACTAACTTAGAAATATTTTTGCAAAATCTGTAATACTAATATTTGTCTGACTCTTATGTATACATAATTCAATAACTTACAATTCACATACAATAATGGCATGAAACTTTATAGGGACCAAGTTAACACATAAATATATTACCCTAATTTTTCCATAAAATTTCCATTAGGTAATTAAAACAAGTCACACATGTCACAACATGAAATATGCCAGCATAAACAAAATAGTGAGCAGCCTTAACTAAGATTCCTAAACTAAATTATCTATATCATAAAATAAGTTCATAAAAATTCTACATGCAATAGAACCTACAACCTATAACATACCCAAAAATTAGCTTCAAATAAATTTAAAACAATTCAAAACATGCATTAGAATTTAGAGGCAAAATAAACACTAAATACAAAAGGCAGTGAGCAACATATGTTCATCATTCTAGAATAATTAAAATAAAATCACTATAACCCTAAAATTTTTATGACAACCTATAATCATATAAACACAGTACCACAAAAAGTTTCATTGACAAATACATTCATATAGCCATACAAAAAGGTCACATAAACAAGAAATTCAAAATTCACTGATTGATAGCCATAAAACCTAACCTTAAATAAATCTCAATAGCACATAAAATATTCATTAAATCATCATGAAACTTTCTAGCCCAACATTTAACATATATATGCACTTCTCTACAAAATTTCGTGAAAATAAACACTCGTTTGCCTTATGAGCAAAGGCTGTCTTTTTGTGAAATATTATTGATCAGCACAAATAAACCATGAGTGATTAGAATAAAAATTTAGTATCTCAGTATAGAAGAATCCAAATGGCATGAAATTTTGTGGAACATCATATAACACATGCATAAATATCATACTAAAATTTTGGAGCAAACAAAAATTTGTAGGCAAAGTTATGGGGGTTGGATTAAAGGGAGAATACAATTTTAGAAATAACCTAGAATAAGTTTCTTACCTCAAACGATTCTTCTCAACTATTCTTTGAATTCACCCAACGAAAACCCAATCTTTCTATCAATTATTTTTAGGAAAATAATGGAGAGAATAAGGAGAAGAAAACATGGAGAACGAAAGAGAGAGTCTGAGAGAATATTTCTAAGAGAGAAGAAGAGAGCGATAGAGAAAGAAAATAACACTCGTGAAAAATTTTTTTTAGGTGCTATCGTGGGAAAGGTTAAATGAATGACAACAAATTTTCCTTAAAAAATAGATTACAAATTCGTGGGAGATTGAGGGAAATTAGGAGAAAGTTGTCAATGATTTGCTCCACTTACCAAATTTCACCTTTTCAAAATGGGAAACTCTATCAATTATCCAATCATCATAAGAAGTTAAATATTCCATCCTATGAAACAAGGAAAAAGACCAAAAATATGCCAATTACTCAGAATATTTTATGCAATCACAATAATAATCATCGTTGCAAAATTTGGGAGATTTTTGTTGATTGCTTGTTAATAGTCTTCGGCCTTCCAATTACTTAGGATCGGCTTGTTGAAGTTATGAGATCGGCCTACCGATGAAATCCATTGGCCTATCACTTCGAGAGAGAGAATTTGGCCTACCAAACTAGAATGATTGGCCTGTCGAACTACCACATACATTAAGATATGTCAAAACATTAAATGTCTACCATATATATATCATAAATGACATGAACACCTTTAAGCATACCAATTCCATGTGACTATCACCTATCATCATACTCAAATAAATGATCAATAACATAATATCATAAGGAAAATACTTAATGTTGTTAAATGTCTAACATTAATCATTACATGAAAAATGGTGGGTGTTACACCACCTGCTTAAGAAAAGGACCATGCCATAGCGCTCAAGGAAGAGACCTCTCCCATCAATGTCCATCCTTATCACTATCCATAGATCTAGAAAAATGAAATTGTGCGCCTTATGGGGGAGATACTGGCTGCTGGTATCATTCAAGGGAGCACTAGTCCTTTTTTAACTCATGTCTTGCTCGTCAAGAAAAAAACATGGTTCTTGGAGGTTTTACATTGATCATAGAGTAGTGAATAAAGAAATAGTGCCTGACTGTTTACTTATCACGGTTATAGACGAGTTGCTTGATAAGTTACACACTATCTTTTCCAAAATTGATATGCAATTAGGGTATCACCAAATCTATGCTTGGCCTAAGGATGCACCTAAAACGGCCTTCTAAATACATAAGGGGCATTATGAGTTCTTGGTTATGCCATTTGGCTTAACCAATGCGCGATTGACCTTTCAAGCCTTAATGAACAACATATTTTGGCCCTATGTTTGCAAGTTTGTATTGGTTTTATTCGATGATATCCTTATCTATAGGCCCATGGGAAAAGAACATGCCTCATACTTGGAGACCGTGTTTGAAGTGCTACACAAGAACTAGCTCTATGTAAATGCGAAAAAATGCTACTTTGGACAATCCTTGATTGAGTACTTAGGGCATATTGTTTTTTGAGAAGACATGTCAACTAAGCTAGCAAAACTAAGGCTATACTTTAGTGGTTGGGTTCTAATACAATCAAGGAGCTCCATGGATTCTTAGGGTTGATGGGCTACTATCGTAAGTTTATGGCAAGGTATGGAACCATTGAATGACCACTCATGGATCTCTTGAAGAAAGACAGTTTCGCATGGACTCTAGAGGCTGCTACAGCATTTGAAACTTTGAAGAAGGCCATGGTGACTGTCCCTATACTAGCTTTATAGAATTTCATAAGGCCTTGTGTGATTGAGATTAGATGCTTTAGGAGTTGATGTAAGAATAGTGACTGATTGCTTATTTTAGCCAAGCTATTTTTGCCGCTCTCAGCACAAGTCCATCTATAAGTGTGTGCTAATGGCTATTGTGTTAGCTGTCCAAAAATGGTGTCCTTGTTAGGGGGGCTCTTCATGATATGAATTGATTAGCGTTATTTAAAGTTCCTTCTTAAGAAGGGATTAGTAACTATGGAGCACCAAAAGTGGTTATCGCAACTGTTAGGTTATGATTTCAACAAACAAAACCAAATAGGGTTAGAAAATAGGGTAGCGGACACTTTCTAACGGAGGCCATCTTGGAAGCCTTGGCAACCCCATTAGTCCTTAACATATAGGAGGTTCAACAACAAATAGCGATGGATGAGAGCTTGGCTCAAATAATGACAGATTTGCAAGTTGACACTTTTGCTCATTCGAGTTTTCGATTGGAGCAAGGATGTCTCATGCATAAAGGGTGGTTTACTTTAACCTGTGACTCTCTTTTTGTGCACGAAGTTCTTAAGGCTTATCATGATAGGTTGGTTGGTGGACACTTGGGAGTGCTTAGGACCTTCAAACGCATGGTCGTTGATTGGTTATGGTTTGGCATAAGAAAGGATGTGATAGAGTATGTGGTGAGGTGTTCTATTTGCCAACACAACAAGTATATGGCTCTTACCCTAGGCATTCTTCTTCAACCCTTACCAATTCTAGACATAGTTTGGGATGAAATTTCTATAGATTTCATATAAAGACTATTGAAATCTGAAGGCTAGGACATGATTATGGTGGTAATGGATAGAATCAACAATTATGGGTATTTCATTCCACTTAAACGCCTTGTTTTGGCCTCAAGTGTAGCTATGGCTTTTGTAAGGGAGATAGTTCGACTCCATGGGCTACCTTGCTTTATTGTATTGGATTAAGACTGCATCTTCTTGAGCTCCTTTTGGACTGAGTTGTTCAAACAATAAGGCACCTCCCTCGCTTAATGTATGACATACCGTCCCCAATCTGATGGCTAAATCGAGGTGGTGAACCATTGCACTGAAACATACTTGTAATGATTTGTGTGCCATAAGCCTCATACTTGGCCTAAGTGGCTGCCATAGGCCAAATCTTGGTACACATGCATTTCACATGGCCATACAAACCATACCCTTCAAGAAGCTCTATGGCCATAATCCCCTGCCCATTATTACTATGTCATTGGTTGTTCTCCAATAGCACAAATAGCTTGTCCCTACCGTCAATGCTCCTTCACACATGATGGGAGGGCCTGCCTTCGCATGATGATACAAGGGAGTCCTATGATGTTATCAATGGTCAGCTTCCCTATTTCCACCTTGAGAACAAGGTGCGCATTTGGGTGGGGGTTAACGATATGCCCAAGACCATACTATCTCTATGATTTACTTAAGTAAAGTAAAAGTTGGCTAGGAAAATGGTGGGAAAGGAGTCAAAAAAAGAGCATGTATAAGCTCCTGAGAAGTGTGGAGATGGTTGAGTTTGAGGAAGGATCTATAAGATTGGCTGAGATTGATGAGATGGCCAATGACCAGCAAATGATTGGTTGACATGACGGGGGAGAGGATAAGAAAGGAGTAAGAGTTAGTTATGCCTAGAATGCTTAAATGAGAGGTCTAAGGGAGTGTGGAATGGGTGATCATTTTTCTTTAAGAATTGTATTTAGATGAGCTTAGGATTAGGATAGTAGAGGGTCTCTCAAAAATCCCCTATCTTTGTTTCTTTTTGCCTTGTTGCTAGCAGTAAAGAAATAAAAAGCTCTCCTCTTAAGATCAAATCCATTTATACTATCTTTACTTGATTTTGCTTGAATGTGTGGGTTGATAATTGGAAATTCATATTAGTAGTCTCTAGGAATAGTTATGGTTCTTTGTAAGTGGAACAAGGCACAGCAAAGATGAAGAGGACTGATGAGGTGAAAAGTAGTTTGTTAGGTTTAGAAGAAGGTAACCAAAGCAACACAAAAATGCTGCTTTTTGGTTTTTAATAAAGAGATGGAGTGATGTAGTAGATTTTTAGAAACTTTTTAGAGTAAATAGCAGGCTTTGAAAATATTTGAATATATAGCATTTAAAAAAAATTACCCATGAAATTTTTTTTTCTCTAAGTAAATATATAAGTGAAAAAATTACCAAGTAAATATTTTATTTATTGTAATTTATTATAAATATTTTTAAAATCTACTATTTACCTTCAATAAGTTTTGAAAAAGTATTACCTACTACAATTTTTCTATTTTCTTATGTACTCAAAACTACATGTTTGACATCAAGTACCTTGCCATTATTTAATTGCTACTAAGGTTAATTTGGTCATTTTGCATGTCAAAATTGTGCATTGACCAAGAAAGGATATGGATTTATATTTGAAATAGAATATAAAGATATCCATTTTTTAAGATTAAAAATTGATAGTATATTTTTTGAATAAAAATGAAAAACTATGAAATAAAAGTAATCCTATACTGAAATATGTATGTAGGCAAAAATTAGTTTTTTGATTGTTGTTACAAACAATGAAGATAATCTCATCAATGCAGTTATATGGTATTTTTTTTTTCCATATTATCATTTTGTATCCTTCGTAATTTTTGTCCTTTATAGATGCATAGATGGTGTTTTAATTGAGCTTATATTATAGGAGTATTTATGCTACATGTCACTAATTTTAGAGTTGGATTGACTTATGGCACATGTCTAAAAACTATAGTGAAATATGTCAACAATCACATAATTTATGGTTTATTTGTTGACAAAAATACCACTGAATTAAATCTAGTGGTTTTTTTTTTCATTCACTTTCTCTTTCTCTCACACCCCTCAGCCTCTTTCCCTTATCTCTCTCTCCTAGTCGTATTCCTCTCTCTCTCCCCCCATAGTTGCTGAAGTTCTTCACCCCCAAGTGCCAATCTACAATCTTGGATCTCAACGCTGCTTTGCAATGATGCTAATGATGCCACCACCTTGAGACACCATCTCGACAACATTGAGTTTGAACAAACAAATCAAGTCGACATTGTTTGCACTCGAAGGATGTAACACCCCCTTATGGACTTTATAGGAGTCGTTAACTTTCATCATTATCTTTTAATTATTCGATAAAAAAACCTAAGCTTGTATATATTATCTAATTATTAACCTAGGATTTTCAGTGTAATTTATTTTTTCTTACAAATTAAGGGAGATAATTTCTAAAATTCAATTAAATTCTAGAATTTTAAAATAAATCCTTAAAAATCCAAAAGATAAAGTTATCACATCCAAATAGATAAAAATCCAAGTGATTCATCAAAATAAAAAATTTTCAAATAACAATCACAATAATCATATATTAGAGACTTTATGTTGTTGGAATGTCCTTAGTCCACCACTACAAAAGTCGTTAGTTTATAACAAATTTCATAATCATAGATATCTTATTAGAAATATTACATAAAATGTGCTTCTAAGTCAAAATATTCATTCATATTGTCGCATAAAATCATTAAACATTACATATAGTCAGTTAAAGAAAATGGCGGGTGTTACAACCCTCCATTCCTTATAGAAGTTTTGTTTTTAAAACTTAGAATAATTCAAGGTACTTGATTCTCATTTCTTCTTCTTGTTCCCATGTAACCTCTTCTGCTTTGTGGTTAAGCCAAAGGACCTTAACCAATGCAATCTCTTTATTCCTCAAGGCCTTGGTTCTTTAGTCAAAAATCTCAACCAGCTTCTCCTTATAGCTTAAATCTTCCCGTATCTTGATGGCTTAGGGTTTGATTACATGCATGGGATTTGGGATGTACTTCTTGAGCATCTAGACATGGAAGACATTGTAGATAGATGGCATGTTTCGTGGTAAATTTAGTTCATAAGCTATGTTGCCAATCCGCCTCACTACTTTATAAGGTCCTACAAATCTTAGGCTAAGCTTGCTTTTCTTCCACCAAATCTCATGATCCTTTTTATCGATGCTACTCTTATAAGCATAAAATCACCATCTGTAAACTCTAAAGGCCTCCTCCTTTTATAGGCATAGCTTTTTTGGCGACTTTATGCAATCTTAATCCTTCTACATATCAATTTCATTACTTTAGTTGTTTCATTGAAAAATCCATCCTCTCTTTAATCTCATCTTCCATCATCTTCTTTTCCCTAGCTTCATGCCAATAGATGGCGACTTACATTTCCATTTATGAAGCGCCTCATAAGGTGCCATCCCGATAGTTGCCTAATAGCTGTCGTTGTATGCAAACTCTACCAATGGTAGTGTAACGCCCACCATTTTCTTCTACAGACCTTTGTGTCAATCTAATGTTAGAATATGATATTTTAAGTGTAATTATTATTTACGTTAAGTAAATTAATTTTTTGTTTAGTAATGCCTCAGGTGACGGCCATGGGTATCGATGTGCTCGGGATATTCATGTCAAAAATGACGATAAGTTTAAAATATTGCTTTTTTTTTCAAAAGAGTTTCTAAATTTATACTTCATAATGCTCTAAGGTTATATATCCCTAGAGTTATATTCTTGATGATGACATAAATTTTGTTGCATATTTTCTTATTTTTATAATATTAACAATGTCATGACAATTACATGAGTAGCATTTTTTTAATGGCATTTAGAAGTTAGACAATATAAAATGCCTAAAAGAATAATGTGTATATTAATATTTTTTTGGGTCATAAGAGTAAATATTATCGTTGTGTATAAATAATTATGTATTATATATTATATTATATTATTATATATATATAAAGATATAATCATATTATATTATACGATTATAATAAAATATAAAATTATATTATATTATATATATAAAACTACGTTACGTATAAAAGAAACAAAAAGAAAGAAAAACAGCAAAGTTGCCATGCAAAAAAAAAAAGGAAAAGAAAAAGGAGAAATAAAGAAAACTAAATTAGATTAGCATTACACTCATTTAAAAAAAAGAGAAATCTAATTAGATTAGGATTAGGTTTTTTATATTCATCCACTCTCTTCTCTTTCATAAACCTATAAATGTACTTCTAAGCCACCAAAGTCTTCATTTTCTTAATTTCTAGTCAAAGAAAATTCTCTTCCTCACCCTTCCCCAAAAATCTCTCTAAAAAAGCCTCCATCATCACTCTAATCCTCAAAGCCAAGATTTCATTACTTTGATTAAAGACAAAGTAGAAGGAATTATTTTTAGAGATTTTGTGTGCACGTATTTGTCTTTGTTGAAGAAAACATAAGAATTAAAGTTATTTTTTAAAGTTTTCATGGTTTTGAATTTTTATGATTGACGTATATTGTTTTGTGTTAAACTTTGTTAGAAAATTGTTCTTTTTATGATTGTGAATGTGTATGCATGTATGTTTGTATGAAAGGATAAATTAGTTTGTCTATTACTTTCATTATAACAATGTTATTTTATGGTTAAAAAGTATTTATGTTTACATGATATCATAAAATTTCATGAAAGTACAGTTTTGTTGTTGGAGTATGATAAGAGAATTCTAGGGTTTTTGGTTTATTGGTAAGGTGGCTGGTAATGTTTTGAAACTAAAAGATTTTATTTTGCTACAATTTTTGGATGTGATGTGTATATATATGTTAGGAATGTCTGGGATTGTTTATAAATTTTTGTTCAAAATATTTGTAGGTTATGAGCTTTCAATCAAACACTGTTCATGAAATTTCTTTTGTTGATAGATTTTTATTTTGTAATTTAGAGTTTGTTTTATGTGGCAAAAAGTATCTTTTGATTGACAAGTACTCAATGGTTATAAATGTCTACTTGATATGCTCTATGTAACTTATGAGATGATAAATCATATTTTTAAATATGTTTTGCATGATTTATTATTTTTCTAA
>LNSY01383256.1:0-10245 GCA_002024485.1 Artocarpus camansi
AAAAAAAAAAAAAAAAAGAGAGAAAAATAAACTCTTATAAGATGTTTAAAAAGTATAGTTAGAACCAAAACTTTTGACTAAAAATTATAGTATATTAGAGCTTTACATTATACCGTATTTTTTAAATTATTGTAACATACGAGAACTTTATATTGTAGCAACTAAAAGTTTTGGCTAGAACTAAGTTTGCCAAATACCTTTTCAAATCAAAAACCAAGTGGGTCCAACGACAAATTTATGGGCCATGACATTCCTAAATCTACAAGCCCATTGAAACAAACTAGATGAAATAACAAAGACAGATGAGAAAACCAAGTTTGCCCAAGTGGGTCCAACGACAAATTTATAGGCCATGACATTCCCAAATCTACAAGCCCGTTGAAACAAACTAGATGAAAAACAAGACAAATGAGCAAGCATATGCATCTCCCAAGCATAATTACCTTGTGAGTGAAAGGTTCCAATAATAACCTTAGGGATGCCTTACACAATCACATACTCAAAACTGCAAGGCCCTCAAAAGACATAACCTAGAGGCTTGCTCAAGATTGTCCCAATGCAATTGAGTATTCCTTACAAAACTAATCCAGCCCTCACAACCCACCCCCCATCATCCTACACCACCACACTAGCGTACAAGAGCCTTTTTAAAGTCAGCATCATAGTTTGAGCTTCGTAACCCTTAAGGAGGAAACAACCACAACTTGAAACCCACCTTTCCTTTTGAAGGGCTCTTACCTGGTCTAGGCAAAGAATGCAAGGCCCACGGAACTCCTCAATCCTCACCAACATTGCAGAGAGAAAATTTGTCATAAATTAAGCATAAGCATCGACAAAAGGGACAAACCTCTTATTCGAACAAAATGAACCCCAATATGAGGTCTTTATAGCATTTGAAGCATAGAGTCACAATGGTCAAACTCCCAAAGAACTTCTAGTTTTTTGCACCAAAGTACTGGTGTAACAACCTTACTTACATGGTCATTACTTAACTACATAATCTTGAATTTAACATAAAATACTTAGATTTGTGAAATAATTTTTTTAAACATAATAATAATTTAAGACATTTTCTTTCAAAACCTATCTTAATTTAAACTAAAACTTTCTAATGCTTTCTAAAATAAAGCATAGTCATGATGTTCTTCTTTGAAATTACTTACCTATATGTTGCAGCATCCACTAGTTATATAACTACAACCTCGGTCTTTAATAAGATACATACCTAAAACTATTAAACAATACATACTTGAAAACTAGTGAAATTACATAATTTATTTTAAACCTACTTCAAAAGAATTATTGGTAAGCGGTATCCACTTCTATATCTGCAATTCGTCTGCCGCTCGCCACTACCTAGTAAATGTTGCTAATTGGTTTTACCTATAGCATGAATATAACTGAATGAGCTTGCACTCAGCAAGCATGAATTCATAGTCGCAAAATATAACTTAAAACATTTACACTAATCCTGCATGAGCTAATTATGCTTCATCATGAGCATATCTTATGAATCTATCTAATCATACTTAACGGGCCCGAGTATTTATGTCGGTTGTTTATGATAATCATGAAGTTAAGGTTTGCAAAGGTCTTCCACAACACCTAAATCATAAGCTGAACTAAATGACTTTCCATACGTTGAAAGGTCTTGAATCCTCCCCATAGGTTGAGAGGTTAGTACGACAGTCTTAACTTATCTTATTCATTTTACTTATCTTATTGTGTGTATGTAGTATGACATGTTATTACATAACATCATATTTCATAAAACATAATCATACTTAACATAAGGTGAGAATGCAATATAATTAAAATTGCATAACATTAGACATAACATATAGCATAATGTAAACATGCATAACATGAACATAATAAGTCATAGACATGGCACTTTTCAACATGGCATATCATGATATAACATCGCATAACACTGATCAAACATTTTCATAGTTTTCATAAAACATGTAAAAATTTCTTAATTTGAAAACTATAGTTTTCATATTGTAAGCAAAATTTCTACTTACTTATTTTTCAAAAACAAGATCTGCTACCTTGCCACGTACTTATATATTATTCTTAATTTCTATGAAAAAACACCCAGTAAGAGTATGAGCTTAACTTGTTTTATGCTAATTAGGTTAGCATATCGTAAAAAGCAAATTGAATCTTTTCTTAAGTATTTTCCTTTGTTAACTAACTTGTCATTTGGGTAGTGTAGATGTTGGATCTACACTTAAATTAAAATTGTCAAAAAGAAATTTTACAATCTGATTTAGAGTTTTTAAGCCCTTAAACCACCATTGTTAGGTCCAACATGCTTCACAAACAAGATTAGGATAAAACATATGGCAAAAATGAATCAAAATCATAAACCAGAAGATAAATGTAGCAAAATAAAGATACCACACATGGAGTTCTATAGCGGTTCACTTTATAATGAGAGTTACATCCACTATTCTTCATTATGATGTTGAAATCAGTACAAATTATAGGTGTTTAGGCTTAGAAAGTAGTAAGTTTTTTAGAAATAGGACTCTTATTCTCGTAGAGACAATTCTGGAGAGTTTTAGTGTGACAGTATCAATTCGAATGCTTCAAATGGTGTCCTTGGCTTCTATTTATAGAGGTCGTTTTTGAGATTATAGGCTTCAACTAGTATAAAGAGTGGGTAATGTGGTGTCTCAAGTAGTGAAACATTTGTCACTTCTGCTTTGGGCGTATGTTTCAAACCATATTCTCACGTCCTATCCTACAAGTTAGTCGGCCTTCCCCATAACTACTGAGCTTAAAATTAGTGTATCAATCCCAAGAAACCAAAAGTTAGGCTTCAGAGTTTGTTGATTTCGAAGTGTTCCCTAAACAAATCGAGAGTAAATCTATTCATAGAGCTAAGTAATCAAGTCATACAATCAAACCCATCGAACAGCCTAGTCGAACAAACAAATGGTTAACCTAATGTGATATCACTATTGAGCATGAATAGAACACTTCTATTAGGCTCGATTCGCTAGTATCGCACTATTGGCTTCCTAAGCTAGGTTTTCACTCATGATGTAGGCATAACCAAATTATACCCCAACAGATAGTTAAAGAGATTAATTAAATTTAAATCTTTATAACTCATAATCCCTGTCTAAATTATTTTCCTCAATTGCCTTTAATTGTTCATGCTTAACATTGGATAATTAATTAATTAATTTTTAATTAATTATCCTTTTCTTATTACTTACCTTAATAATTTTTGATATTACTTATGTTGGGCTCATTTTATACAAAGGTCAATTTGAATATGAATAGTATTATTGGGCTTATAAGCCTATGTCTGGTTATTATGCATTCTTTAGGCCCAATGTGGCCCAACTTACACTAAAGATGTTCTATATTATTTTCAACACTAACTAATGGAACTTTGGATCCAAGAATCTACTCCTAAACTTGTACAAGCATTAAACTCGTAATCAAAACATCATGCTTAATATCTTGAGCTTGTATGATTCTCATATTAAAATTTGTTTAAAAAGCCATTTAGATTTATCAAGACAATATATTCTTTGTATATAAGAAATTTTGTATCAAAATCTTATCTTAAAATAGAGTCCAAATCTAGTAAAATTATGAATGATAGACTCGTATAGTTTTTTGAGTGCCACAATTCCTCTGTTGATCTAATTTTGCCACTAAATAGGTATTTTATTTGAAAACTAGAATAGAAAAGTAGTTTTTGGTTAGTTTTAAAAGTCACCATAAAACTGTATGTTAGAGGCAATTTTTAAAAAAAAAAATTCTTCACAAAAGTTTCCCATTTTAACAAGGACCTAAACCTTTTTTTTAAATTAAAAATCCATTTTCTGTCTTTAACATATTTGTTTCCAACAATTTTTGCATACTTTTCCATTTAATAGTTTTCTATACAAAGTTTAAACCATTTGTATAAATATGTTTTAAAGTTTAGTTAAAGGTAGATTTTTAAAAATTTTCTTCACAAAAATTCTTTGTCTCATCAAAATCTGAAACTTTCATGTTCAGCGATAATTGTGATTCGGACTTTTCAAAGGTCATTTTTGTCAACAACCAAAAACGCACTAATTTGAACTTTAAAACTAGTAGTTCCTTAAATATACCTGTAACAGTGTCTTAGAAGCAAAATTCTAAAAGTTTTCTTCACAAAATTTCTTCTTTTCATCAAAATTTAAAACTTTTATGTTTTTCAAAAATTATGATTCGGCCTTAAAATGGCCTAGTTATGCTAAATAAAATGGCTGCCAAATTTTTTCGATAGTTTTTTGGGGAGTTTTAAAATATTTTTCTAAAACTATATTTTAAAGGTAGGTTTTGAAAAAATTTTCTCCACGAAAGTACTTTATCTTGTTAAGATCTAAAACTTTTTATGTTTTGCAAAATTTATGATTCGGTCTTGAAGCGGTCTGTTTACACTAAAATAGTGGTTGCCCCCGTTTTTATAGTTTTGAGCAGTTTTTTGACAGCTTTCGATAGTTTTAGAAAGTGGCCTAAAAACTCAATCTAGAATCAAAACTACAAAAATCTTTGGTCATGGAGATTTGTACAAAACATCGAAATTTAAAAGTTTCATGTTTGAGAAAAATTTAAAATCAGACTCTAAAGGGACCCTTTTTGTGCTTAAATAAGTGGAAAATTTTTTCTTAATTACAAACCATACCCAACCTAAACTAAACCATGCTTTATAATCTAACAACCATAGTTCAACATATATAGACTATAATAAACTCCAACATAAGAGCTTACTACGTGTTATACTAACCAAGTAACATAAACTAAAACAAAACCATAAACTTATTCATGCTTAAAATAAAAGAATGGGATTGTAAGTATATACTTGAAGACACACTTGGTTGGCTTGTAGTTTTCCTCTACTTCTTTAAGCTTTTAGCTAGTGATCTTGTAATGGTGGAATAGAAAAATTTTGATACAGACACTAAGGGAGAATAGGTTTTTCTTAGAGGAGGAATGGGAGAGAAATAAGCTAAAAAAATGCTATCATGAAACAAGGAGGCCTTTTGTAGACAATGACTAACTCGCCTTAACTTCTTAATCTTGGTTTGTTAAGCCTCTAATTAAGCTCATTTGGGCTTAAAAACTTTGGTTAAAATGCTCTATTCTTGGGGCCAATGAAGGAGAGGAAGAGATTGATGAAGAATCTCATTGTGGCTTAAAGGACACTCATCAAATCAAGCTTTAATTAAAATCATGTCTTGTACTTTGATTTTATCTCCCAATGATTCCTCTAAATAGATATGTTTTATACCGGTTGGAAGTGACTAACTTGGTTGACAGGAAATTTTGTTTCCCGACGGGTCCTTTTTCACTATTTACTCACAATCCAATACTAAACTCTATATAAATCGATGCCAATATTAATTCTTAATCACTCAATAAAATTAGAGTGCTTTTACTCTTTAAATAATTTCTAGGCTACATAAAACCTAAACTTAACTTTTTCTACACTTTGCTTGGGTAATGACATAGTTTTTCAACATTGTCAATCTTCAAGTGCATATAGCATTTTTTACCGAAAATACTACTCGTATAAATCTAATTTCTAACTAATAGGCAATTAATGATATTTTATACATTAGAGTGTTTTTTGAACACTAATAACACCATATTATACTTAAAATATAATAAAGTTTCAAGTTACTATGATTTAAATTTTTCTCTGTCTTAAATCTCGGTGTAAAATTATGAACCAATTTATTTTGCTCTAATAAGCCATGAAATCTAGTTTTAATATTTAATATAGATTTTTGGAATTTATTGTATAATTTTATATATTCTCAAATCATAAAATTGTTGGAAAACATATACGTAGCAAAATTTAAAAATTTTGAATTAAAACCCTTTTTCAAGCAAGTTAAACATGCTATATATATAAATTAATTTAAGATCTTTATACCTTTCAGATTGGAAACCGCAATTTTAGCATAACAGTTTTCTTTAGAACTGCTACAAGAGAATTATCACCAAAAAAAGCTACAACTAACTAGTCTTCTTTGTTGTTCTCTTTTCCATGATTGGGGTGTGCATGGGCACACATAGTTCAGTCTTTCCTCAGGTAATGTTTCCTTCCAACTGCTAGAGAAAACCAAACGGTACAAATTTTCAAGATGTTGAAAAAAGTCCTATAGGAGTTTTAGAGTCTTCTAAGTAAAATAACTCTCTTTCAATTTCTTAAGTGATCTAAGAAGCAATAGAGAAACGTTTCCCATATATAGTGGTTGGATTCGGACTTGTTCTTATCAAATTAGGCATTAAAATTCGAGTTTAGATCAACTTGCCAAAGTGAAAACATGTGAGTCATGGATCATTGTTGTGGTAGGGGTTGGCCGACCAGTCTACACTATGTTTGGTCAATCGGGCTGACATGGTAGCCAGTTGTCACATGTTTTCTAACTCCAAAGTGTTATCCTATTTATCTGTTTGAACCAATTGGATAAATTATACTTTATTGGATCCGAGTATCTTTGATAGAGCTTCAGTTCTAATTCAAATACCCAATACAAAAGTTATTTGATTCAAACAGTCATATACAGATAATCACATATTTAAATAAAATATATTTCAAATAATTCAACATGTTTATCTGAATTAATTTATAAAATTAATTTAATGAATAAGCTAACATGAATTATTATATCCAATCAACTGAATTTAAACTAATCTAATAATTAATATAAGTTACCAATTTGTAAAAAAAATGCAGTATCGTTATAGAAAAATATGTAAGCTCGCAAAGAGGACCTGATAGACATATATCAATTAAGCTCCTATAATTATAAAATAGCATATCCCCGATATGTATGTTTTATAATTATCAACTCTTATAGGGTGTTTGGTATGAAGTAATGAGAACCATTATCTCAGTTAAAAACAGTGTAAAGCTTTCATATGCTACAGTAAAAAAAATTGATACAGTATAAGCTCTCATATATTATAATAAAAACAGTTCTATCTAATGGTTCTTGCCACCATGCTAAACATCCTATTAAGCTATTCCACTAAAAGCTTAAAGCTATGCTCTTAAACTATATATAAAATTATGAAACTCCAATAAGTTAAACGTTCATGGCTTATCATAATGTGTAACATCCCTATAAGATATCCATAATTGGTTGAGTATAAAATTTCATTTTACCTTCTTGATCATATTTATCTTATGTTTCATTATCTTACTATTAAAAAAATTACTATTCATAACCAATACGATTAGTATGCCATTTGATTACACATATGTATCCAAATGGCTGAGTGCTTCAGTTTTTCAATTATAGGATAATGCCTATAAGAGAATATTATTAACTTTACAAAAAAAACTATAGATTCTATATCTATGAATAATGAGTTTATGTCAATCAAGAGTCATATTTCTAATGTACCAGCATACGTACCTTCATCTAATTTAAGATGTCACCATTTGATATATCAAAAGACACAAATTAAGAACACGGTCCCATTAATTCATTTCAGAATTAATAAGGTGATTGGCAAGCATGGTTAGAACTAACTTTTTAGTTTAAAGTACTGTAACATATGAGAGCTTTACATTATAGTAACTTTTTGCTTTTTACTGTAATATGTGAAAGCTTTACATTATTAGGAAACTAAAAAGTTGGTTCTAACTATGCTTGCTAAATACCATATAAGATGTAATACATATGATTGTCTAAAGTGAATTGATTTGTATAAACAAAATTATTAAATAAATCAATTCATCTTTAGTTTCGATTCAATATATTATCACTTATGACAATATACCAATGTTTTTACTCATGGAGTCCAACTTCGATGACCAAGATAAACTATCTCTCGCTAGGGATGTAGATAGCATAATAATCTTAACATGAACAAAACACCTAACTTTATTCTCTCTATTGCAGACTTATCATTTAGACTTTTACTTTTAAGATTCATATCTTTCGCATAATCTATGCATCATATGCACGATCTTAGTGGCTTAGATTGATAGGTTTAGATTATTATTTGCTTATCATACATTTAACATAAATGAACATAAAGAGGATATACTTGATATATGAATAATAAACTCTTTTATTCATTAAATATCTCAAAAAACTATTACATCATACAATCCTAAGGGTACCTAGTCTAACAAAAACTTGACATTACAGTTTCAAGGAAAATCCCGACTTTAGTATTTAAATTCCAATATAAATTTTGAGGGTTTGTCTGATCTCAAACAAATTTCTATTCGCATTCTTATAACTCTTATTGGTATTTTATATTACTGAATTTACTCTAATTATAGAATTGTGGAATTTTGCTAATCTTTATGTAAAATATGTGTTTTTGTCTTTTAAGAAAAATCTTTAACTTAAATTCTTATATTCCATTAGTATAATTGAACAAGTACTTAATTAACATACCGAAGTTCTACTTGATCCAACAAGGATATACTAACTCGTCTTAAGTCAACATTTTTTTCTTAATTTCTATATTCTTTCTTACTTGTTCATTTTCTTATCTATTATCTCAATTTATTGTAAAATTTTTAGCTAAAAGTTCATGGTTATTCCTAAATGAGGTCAACATGCATAGTACAACTGAGGTTGTCATACTGTTGTTATCCTTATAATTTTTATTGAAAACATGTGCTCATAGGTTCTAAACTTATACTTCTTATGAGCTTAGTGGTGTAGATATAAAAAAAATCCTTAATCAATTATACTTATTAATTACTGGATTTTTTTCAGACCCTACAACTGGCCCTCCAATGCTTGCCATCTGTCCTTTTCAACCATATATGCATGTAGGGCATTTGAAGCAAAGATTTATGGCGTTTTCCATTTTCAAAGCTAAATGATTACTACTAATAGACTCTTAAATGGATGAAAACTATACCTTTTCTCAATGTAAGAAGTGTGTAAGAGTTAAAAGTAAACAAGTGCATAGTATATTCTCCAAAAAATTGATGGAAATAACCTTTTGGTTTAATAGCTCAAGAGATCCCTAACCTTTTTAAACAAAGCACAATTTGGCCTGCATTTTTTTTAGCTAAACTAGGTCTATCTTTTAATTTAAGTGCAAAAGGATTGATTTAACGGTCAAATATATGATTTTGGACAAAAACATTTTGAACATTTTTTATTCAAAATTACTAAACTACCCTTCAAAATATTTTTTAATTCAGTGTATAAAATCCGTAAAATAATTAATATATTAAACAAACAATGATAAAATTTTAAAAAATATTTTTTATTAGAAACTAAAAAAAGTTAAGAGAATCTTTTCTCTTTTTTTTTTTTTGTTTTAAGACAACAAAAAACCTTCATTAATAGAGGCCATCATGAGAAGGAGAGACCAACAATATGGGAGAAGTCGCCATCGTGACCTAGGCAAGAAGGAAAGTCATCATTGCGATCTGGTGCAAGAAGGAGAGTTTCCATTACAAGATTTAGGGGGCAAGGGATGCCGGAGGAAAGGAAGAAAGAAATTATAGGATGTCGGAGGAGATGAAGACTTATCGAAGTTAAACTTAAGAATTGTCTCGTGAACCCAGACCCTCTCCAACACCACCAACTCACTACCTAGATCGCAATGATGACCCCCTCAAATCACCCCTATCTTTGTGAGCCCTAATCACACCGACGACCTCGTCATCACACTGCCTTTCGAATGAAATTCTCAAAGTTTCTCTTCAATCCGCCTTTCACAGCCTTCTTGGAAGCAGATTTGATACAGTTCAAGAACTAGTGGCACTTCAATTGCCCTAGGTCTTGGTTTAAAATCATGAAGTAGGCAAACAGATCATTGATTAAAAAGGTGTGGGTTCTTGTTAGGAGTTCCTACAATTTTTTGTAATTTGTTGTATGCTGGAATTTGTATGGTTTTTATGAAGATCTTATGGTTCTGTCAATTGGGTTTTTAAGTCATTCATTGGTTTGTTTAATGAAATGTTCCTTCTTTCAATTCTTTATTCTATTGTATTGATGGTTTCTTCTAGTGGGATCTTGCTAGCAAGGGAAGGAAAAGGCCAAAGCAAGCGGGGGAGAGGCACTAGTAGAGGAGAAAGGAATCCAATGTTGGGAGAATTTTCTCTTTCTTTTTTTTTGACCTTTTTTTCCTATGTGGGTTCACGGGCCATGTGGTGACTTTTGATTGGTTGTTGAAGGCCACATAAGATTTTTTTTTTTCAAATTTTCTTCTCTTTTTAATTTATATTTACTAAAATACCCCTCCTATTTATCT
>LNSY01383269.1:0-11254 GCA_002024485.1 Artocarpus camansi
AATGCTTGGTAACTCTTGATTTATTATAGACAAAAGATGGCAAATTGCATACTTAGACTATTTTAATAAATAATTTTAGAAAAAACTAAAACATATTTACATTAATTGCTAGAATTGAACCTTTAATCCTTAGCATTTTTTAAAGCTATTGTTTCTTCCAAGTTAAATTGCACTTATTGTTAAAGTTTTATCTCTAGTTAATTACACTTATTAAAGTTTCATTTACCATTATAATTTAAGTCATATTTCCTGTTGCTAAAATTCCAAAATCACAAAAAAATTTAAAAATGGAAAAAGTAAAAAATGTGTAAATATTGTAAATAATTAATTTTAATCCCCATATTTCTCATCTAAAAATAATATAACTAATATGTTGGACCTTTGAAATACCTTTGCACTATGGGATCAACCTTGAATTCATCGAGTTTTATTACTTGTACAACCTTATACTTGAAGCTATATCAGACTTACACTTTTAGATCCAAACACTGACACAACCTCGAATTCCAACCGACCTTAGTCTCAAATCAAAGGGATCCTAGTCTTGAATCCTAACCTCGGTCCTAAATCTCAACCTTAATTTTGAATCTTGACCCTAATACCAATCCTAAATTTTGACCCCAACCTCAAATTCCAAACTCGATGATGACCTCAAATCCCAATCCTAATCCTGAATCCTGAGCCTTGTCTCAAACCTCAGCGTTGATGCCCCAGCTTCGAATCCTAACATGAAAACTTTGACCCTAACCCTGACTCCAAATCCCAACACTAGTCCTAAATCTCGACCCCTAGTCTTAAATTCTGACATTGACCTCAACACCAGTCCTAAATCCTGACCCCAAACCTTACCTCAATCTTGAATCTTGACCCCTACCTCAATTTTTAATCTTGACCTGAGTTCCAAATTTAGACCCTTACCCTGATTCCTGACCTTGGCCTAGAATCTCAACTCCAATCTCGAATCTTGACCTTGAACCTAATCTTGAATCCTAACCCTGATCTCGAATCCCAAACCTAACCTCGACCCTGGTCCCAAGTTTAACCCTAATCTCGAATCCTAACCCTGTCTTTGACCTAGACCTAAATTTTGATCTTGACCCTGACCATGGCCTCAAATCCCAACCCAAATCTAGATATCGAATCCCAACCCTAATCCTTGTCCTAAATCTCGACCCTAACCCTTTTCTCAAACCTTTACCCTGACACATACCACGAATGCCGACCATAGTCCTAAATCGTGACTCCAAATCTCAACCTCGGTCTCGAATCCTAACCCTGAACTTGGTCCTAAATTTTAATTACAACCTCGACCCTGACCCTGACCCTGACCCTGACCTTGACCCTGACCTTGACCCCAATATAAAATCCTAACCCCAATCTAAATCTTGACCCCTACCTTGAATTCCAACCCTAACCTTGAATTCTGACTTCGACCTCAAATCCTAACCCCAACCTCGACCCTAAATCTCAACCCTGATTAGGTCCTGAATTTTGACCTCAAAACCATGACTCAAGTTTACAATATTTAAAGTTTAAATATTAATATAATGTAATACAGTAGTAAACAAATATTGTATTGTGTAACACAATATGTTAATACTTTGTAAAACCAAACTATATATATTATATAACATCAATAGAATACAATACATTATAATGCAATGTAATACAATATAATATAATATAATACGATGTGTCAAATATGCTCTTAGATGATTAAAAATAATTATTAGTATACAAAACTAAGCTTTTATGATTCAAGAACCTCATATGCAGGTCAAAGTAATGACCTTTCCAAGAATTGTGATTAGAATATCTAAATTGAGATTAATAAATAAAAAAAATTCAATTCAGTATGATTATATAGAATTCCTACATGATGTCAATTTAATAAGAGAAAATCTAGACCAATATTGATCACTAGCTCGACACCATCATTTAGAAATGGTGAGTATTTCAATTTATGAATATAAGATTGATCTTGAATTTCAAGAGATCATAAAGCAAGATAAGAATCTTATAAATAATAAGAATTATTGGAAATTCAAAAATTTACAATATCTTATGTGTGGACAATTAGTTATTTACAAGTGTAAATAATTATGTGAAATTTATGATAATAATAAAAAATCCATGAATTGGATGTGGACCCAACAAACAGTTTGAGTTATTCCCGTAAAGTATGAAATCGTGCTAAGTCCAGAATTTGAATTAAGTTTACTTACAAATAGTCAATTTAATTTACAAAAAAAAATATAAAATTATGTTTATTAGTTTTGTGATTAACAAATTTGAAGTTTATAACATGTTTACATATTAAATATGAAAATATGACCAATAAAAGAAGAAAAATTAGAATAAAAAATGTATATTTTATTTGTTAGTTAGTATTTTTACAGTTTTAGAATTTATGAAATATTATTTTGATCAAGATATCAAATTTTAAGATTTAATCAAAGCTCTTGGATATAGATAATTATAAAAAAAATGGCAAAAATTCATTGACCATTGATTTTAAACAAAAAGGTCAAGGTTTTACATTTTTGAATAAAATTATGAAATTTTGAAATTAAGTTTAGAATCATAAAAATGATTTTAAGATGATATAGAGATTTTAATAAGACAATAATATAATAAGAAAGTTAGAATTTATTTAATTATTTTTAGAAAGATAAAGAATATTATAGTTTTAAATAGTATGATTATATTTATAGAAATTTCAAAGTGATGGATCAAAAGTTTGATCAACCCGACTAAGCCACAAATTAGAATTTATGGACCCATAATAGTGTCTACATATTCATGGACACAAAAAAATTAGACAATCAAAAATTAAACTTCCATTTTCTCTCCACTTTCTCTCTCTACCCTTTCTCTTCAACAACTCTAGTCAAGATTTTGGTGTCGGTTATGGACACCTACTATACCATCTAATAGATCAAGATGAGCTAAGCTCAATGATGTGCCATGCCACGCACAACTCCATTAGAGCAGCCTGCAATCTCTGGTCAAAACCACATAAACACACTTTCTTTTCATCAATTTGTCTACCGTTTAACCATCGATTGACACGATCTTGGTATCTGTAGACTTAGATTGAGGAGACAAAAAGGATGGCACTAATATTGAGGTTGATTCTGGCAACAATAGCCTCGACAGAGCCATATTGTTTCTACCATTAGGCTGCCATTAGAACTGCTATCTACGGTGGCTGTGAGGTACACCATCACCTCCTTTTGATTCAGATGATGCCAATGAACAAAAGACCTCACTTAATTGCACCATAGTGTTGTTGTTCATTGAAGATCAAAGTAGTTTGGCACCACTACTATGGGTGAACTTGGTTTTGCCATTTTCGATGGTGTCAAATCAAATTGATGATGATAGCATATGTAGAGGAGCACAAGAAACATTTCCCTTCTTTCAATTTCAAGAAATCATCATGGGAAGATGGAGAACGAATCCCACCATTGCATGCTATTTTAAGGGTTGTGGGCTCACCATTCTAGGGGGTTATGAGTTACATTGTCCATGCCAGTTTATTCAGAGCAGCACAAACAGCAAAACACATAACTCAATTTTGAGTTGTCGTGGCTAGAGAATCGCCTCCCATGCCGTCGATTTTATTCAAAATTTTTGAGCTTTATCTACACTTCTAGAAGCCAAATTGAGTGAAATTGAGGCTTTTATCAAATTTAGGAGGTCAAAATATGGTGGAACCAGAAGTTGTAGCACCAGCCAACGATCAGAGCCAACAAATGCGATGCCGTAAGTGGCTAGTTTCTAACAAGGCTCAAGTTTTGTGATCTCAACCTCCAATTGATGATTTGAGACCATTTCTTGACTTGTTTTGATGTTCTAGACATGATGGTGCCCTTCATTCGAGCTAATTCTACTCTATAAAAAAATTATCTAGTACCAACTACACGCAAATCGATGTAGTGTAGACTAGAGTAATGAAGTCTAGAAAGATATTTCCAACAATTAAATATCTCTAAAAAGCATTACTAACCATCCAAAGTTCCTCTTGGACCTCCCTTAAGTATGCTTTGCAAGTTGTAGATAAAGAATTTGACTAGAACTACTTAGTTTAGAATCTAGGTAAGTGAGAATCTTGCCTATACTATGAATAGTTTTCAAATAAATTGTTTTATATGTTTTCATAAAAATATTATGAAATACATGATCAATGATTTGTCACTCCATGTTATGCCATGATGCGTTGTTATGTTATGGCACAAAATGCTATGCTATGCTAAGTCGTGTTGTATCACACTATAATATGCCATGTTGAATTATGATATGATTACAATTTATTATATTTATGTCATGTCATGTCATGTTGTTTTGTTTTGATTATGCCATGATTAGTATGTGATATGTGTAGTAATAACTTATACTCCTTGGTCTCTTTTAAGTTAAGCATGTTTACGATTTATGATTTATGATTCATGATACTATGTAGTAACATGTCATTTTACATACACACAACAAGTTAAGTGAAATAAATAAAAAATGTTAAGGGTATTGTACCAAACTCTCAACTTACGGGGAGGTCTTGACTTAGTTTAGTACAATCAATGATCTCGAGAAGTTAGGATTTGCGAGGCCCAATCAATAAGATAAGTTGAGCTTAAATAATTAAGCATAAGACAAGTCAACAAGCAAGCATAAAATATTTATGCAGAATTTATTAAATCTTTTTCAATGATGTTTTGTGAGTTTAACTTCCTAGTTTTGGAGCGAAAGCTCATTTAAATATGTTCTACTATAAGTAAAGAACCTGTCAGCAACATTTGATGCATAACAGTGAGCAGTAAATGAATAATGAAGATGTGAATGGATACCGCTTATGCAAATGTAATATATTTCTACATTTTAAAACAAAATTTTATGCATTTTTATTTTACAAAATTAAGTGCATTTTAATTTTATGAAATTATGCATGTGAAAATAAGTAAATGAAATTATGCAGTATGTTTCAAAAGCCAAGGTTGAAATTCATATAACCTTTTTTTAGAAAGTTTTAAGACTTAAAATGTTGCATCGGATCGTGTAACAAATATACGTAATATTCAAGTAAGAAAGTTTAAAAGATAATAAATTTTAGAAATGTTTTCAAAAGTTTATTTCAATTTGAGAAAAAGTTTTAGGTAATTATTTTTATGTCAATACGAAAGCGTTTTGATATAGAAATATTATAATTTTGAAATGTTTCTTAATTTAAATTAATGAATATTTTCAAAAGAGATAGTTTTAAACAATTGTGAAATAATTTATGAAACGTTTTAAATAATTACATTTATGTTTAAAAGAAAAGATTTATGAAATTATTATAATTACGTTTAAGAAACTATTATTATGTTTGATTTAAAGAATTAAGTCTTAAGAAATAATTGTTTCTTTAGAAGAATTATCTTAAGAAATGGTAATTATTATTTTAATTAGAAAACAAATTTATTCCACAATTTAATTGCTATACATTAAAGTATATGTAAGTTCACGATTATGTAATTAAGTAACGGTCACATAGGTAGGGTTATTATATCGGGAGTTGGAAGACATGTGACAGCATCTACCATGTTAATCCGATCGACTAGCCCTAGTATATGGTGGTCAACTACCCCCTGTCAGGTTAGCAATCCTCGTCAAACAAAATTTTAGCTATAGGATTTTATCGAAGCTTGATTTTTGAAGCCAAGTCTAATAAGAATGAGCACACTTTCGACCTCTATAAATAGGAAACACGTTCCTATTATGATGTAGGTTAGTTGAGAGATTAAAAGAAAGAGAAACTCTATAATTCCCATAGAATTATTGTCCAACATCAAGAACCTCAATTAGTGGTTTTCTCTTGTGGCTAGGAGACGTTACCAAGAGAAAGGCTAATTGATGTGTGTTCAATCACACTCTGATCGTGTAAAAGAGAAAAGCAAGGAAGTCTACTTAGTTGAGGCTCATCGAGTCAAACTCTCACAAAGCAGTTATGCAAAAATCACGATGTCAAAAGTGTGGTTTTTAGTCTACTTTAGTTATGAAGATCTTTGTTAATTTATTGTATATAGCATGTCTAACATGTTTCTTGGAAAAGCTTGTAATAAAAATTTTATAATTCTGCTACGTATTCGTCTTCCAACATCATGAACTTTTAATTCTGGAAAAATAAAATCATTAACAATTAAGGTCTAATATCTCCTTTTAAATTCCATTTAGACTTTTTTTTACATGTTAAGCTTTAACTTTTCCTTAAAATGAGGTCTATTTAAAAAAAAACTCATGTACAAATCTCATGATTTAAACCATTCATACTTTTAATGCCTATTAGTTATTGGAATTGAATTACAAATGATTTAAAAGTTGAGGATGCATTTTACTAAAATTTAAAAGTTTTGGGATGTATTATGCAAAAACCAAATAGCTTAGAGTTTAGTAGTAGAATTTATCCCTTTAGGAAACTAGAAAGATATCTTTCAAATTTAAAAAATTTATTTTAATTTCATCTATAGAAGTAAAAAATAAAAATAAAAATAAAAATTGGATTAAATGACGTAACTACCTTCAAACAGTTTATGAATAATACTTATAGATTTTAAAACATAAAATCCCTAAAACAAGACATCAAATTTCAAAAAAGATCTTGAATTTTATACATATATTTTTGAGATGTTAAAATATTTTCTAAATTTTTCTCAAGAAAAAAATATTTTTCAAAAGGAAATTCGGTTTAATTAAAGATATCTTTGCCTTTTTCCCTTGTTCTCTTTGTCAATAAAGTCTATGAGGGATAAAACTAAAACAAGTTTTTCAAATTTAAAGGTTATCTTTATAGATTTTAAAAACAGAGAGATACATTAAGAAATAATAAAGACTAAGATATACAACTAAGTAACTAACCGTTCTTTTCTTTTTGCACCAAATTATTTGGTAAATGAGGATTTCATCATCATTCTTTTCTCTTTTTTCTTTTTTGTTTATATTAACACTCCATTTGGTAAGGAAAAATGCCCGTTGTATCCCTTGTGTTTTACATATATACCATTTTTGTCCATCTTATTATGCAAATACCCATAACAACTATTGTGTTAATAAAATACTCAAAATATCACCTAAAACAATAAAATATTTAGAAATTTTAATATTACCCTTCCTGTTTTATATTAAATGTTCAAATAACTATTTTCAATTAAGAAAATACTTTAATTATTTTGAGAGCTTTAAAATTCTTAAGATTGATTCTATTTACTATTTTTAGGATTTTGGTCTAATAACATTTTAAATTATATTTAATAAAGGTTAGGAAAGGTAATCTTCATTTTTTTGAAAAAAGCTAAATTACTTTAATGGTATTTTGAGTGATTTTAACAACACAAATGTTGTTTTATGCATTTTCATAATAAAAGGGATAAAAATGGTATTTAGGCAAAACACAGTAAGAGTTTTAGGTTTTTTTTTTAATTTTATGAGAGAAAGAGGAATAATAAAGATGATTTTTGACATGTTTAGCTCATTGGTCAAAATGAGGAGTTTGAATTGAGATTATTAATCAAGATGGGTTTGTTGATTGGATTAAAAAAAAACTCAATTTTGAATTGAAATGAATTGGAATGGTTGTTTGGATAGATATTGAAAACATTCAATTGAACCATTGGCATTGCCTTATAAATTAAAAAAAAAAATCTCAATGTATATAATAAATTTTATGGTCAATAAGAGTGATAATTTGTTACTCTTTTCATTTTGAATGCATAGGAAGTGGAATCATCTTAATCAGAGTTTAAACAAAGAAGTTATACTATTTTAAACTTAAATTAGAAGTTGAGAGGGAAAGCAAAGAGAAAATGTTATTTACTGTAACAAATGGGTTTGGATTGAGGATGGTGGTTTAATTTAAAATGTTCCAAATGATTTTTTTTTCTCACTTGTTAAACACTAGTTTTGAGCTGAATTGAATTGTTCGATCTGAATCAATCTGATAATCTTGCTGTAGGAGAATATTGATGCAATGGTGCTGTTGAAGCTTTTAAAAGACTATATAATCATTGAGAAACTAATCCATGTGCTATAAAAAATCTATTATATCATAATTATTCATACCTCTTGAAGACCAGGAATTGCACTTTGGACAAAGCTTTTCAAAAAAGACTTTAAACAACTACCCTTTTATGTTATCCATGTTTGGCTAATCGTTGTATGTAGGTATAATGAAGCTTTCTTTAATCACCTAATTTGTCTCTCCTTCTAATCACAAAAGTTCTCTAGAATAATTAAACAACAAAAGGGAATAATTGATTGCTCTCACTCTCTAAAGTGTACTTTGGCAATGCAAGAAGAAATTGGACTTTGAGCCTCCATATATAGAATTGATTGGAGGAGTCTAAAGTCTATCAAAAAACTAGGAGAATTTTTTCTATTCCTAAAATTCAGCCGCCCCTTATTTTACACTGTAAAATTCAACCACCAAGGGAAATTCTCTTGGTAAATTCAACAAAGGCTAGAAGTAGTCCTAATCTAAATTTTGCATCATGTTGATAATTCCAAGTCAAAATCAAATCTTGTTCCAATAATTATTCAAATAAATATTTTTGATTTAAATATCTAAATAAAAATCCTATTAGGATTCAAATTAATAATTTAAATATTATTATTTAATAATTAATTATTCTAAATTCCTATTCTAAACTTGATTTATTATTTTTCTAAAATTAAATAACTCAAAAAAAAAAAAGCAGTTGTGCCAATAGTCCCAAAGGATTGCACCCAACACTTGTCTCCCTCTTGGGACTATGGTTGTGTGTCTCACTTAGTTCAATGGTTTGACCCGCATGTTATTCGGTCATACTTGCTATTTCTTAAATTAATGCAATTTCTTTAATAGGAATTTTATAAGCTATACTCTGATGAATATATATACATATATATATATATATATATCAAACTACAAAAATAACAGATAATTAATTATTATCTATTTAATTATTAACTTCGATGTCATTTTATTATTTACCCAAAGCTAAATTCTTAACTATATACTGTATTACAAAACTCAAAGTAGTTTTGTTTATGATCTCTCACTATGTATAATATCCCTATAGGTTATCCCTAATTGATTGAAGGACTAGTTCTATTTTACTTTATCAGTTATTTTATATCAAAATTCTATTAATTCATAATAAGAAAAAGTCCATTTATACCACATAGAATTGATGCATCATTTGGTTAACAATACAATCAAATGACTGAGGCCTTGATTGTTTTTTGAAGTTCCAAACAAATGCTTTTGATATATAACATTAACTCTAGGCAAAAGAGTTATGGTTAATACTTATGCATTATGTTCTCATTGAATATAAGTCATGCCTCTAACATGCTAACATGAGAATCTTTAGTCATCAAATTTTTTTTTTAATATCAAAACATACAAGTTATAAACATAAAGTCATGAATCCATTTCAGGATTAAGATCATTAGAGAAACAGTTACCAAATTAAACTGAATTAGCTAAATAGTAATATTAATAGATTAATTACAATTTAGGTCTAGCCCTAAGTATTGCCACCACTGGGTATACATAAATGTCTCTACCTTAGAGTCCCCCATGTGATAGCCATGATAAGCCATCTCTCTCGTTGGAAGTAGAAGTTGATTACGATTGGTAGGCTTCAAAGGAAGCACCAAATTAACCTTATTTAAAATATAGTCATTATCAAGTATAGTGATGAGTAATGATCATTCTTGTAGAGGATTAGGTCTAATTAATTACTTATCGGTATTAAACAACCTAAGACACAATATAATTAAAGACAAAGGTGGATTTTGGATTTAGACCAAAATCACAAAATAAAAGAAAACAGAAGAAAATAAAGTAAATAAAACAATGATGATAAAACTAATAAAAGAATCATTCACCACCACTAAACAATAACTATATTATAAATTACAGGATTACTTCTAATTTTTTTCTGAATTACTGAATTAATACTGAATTAATTTTTTTTTCTTTTATCATTCTTTAAGATGTACTTTAAAACTGATGCGACCTTTGTCATCATTCAAGTTGAGATCTCGCTCAATATTTGCCTTTAAAATCATATTAAGTCGTTCCTAAGACTTAACAAGGAATATTTATTAAATCATAGCTTAAAACTTCACTTTATAATTTTATAACACATTTAGTACAATGTATCTTAAAACTTTTGAAAACATTTCTTAAAAACTCTAATTTTCTTAAAACTTTGAAAACACTATATTAAATAGTGGAAAACATTTTTCCTGTGTAGCAGAAGCAAAACCATGGTGGTATCTATACCTAAATCCTCGCATTCGTCCTCCGCAGCACCCAACTCTTCTAACGGGTCCGACTGGTCACCCATAAATTACCTACAGCATGAGAAACTTCTTATGAGTTTTTGCTCAGTAAGTTCAAACATAAACTCACAAATCATTTAAAACACGCTTTATAAACTTCTCTCATAAAAACATTTCTCTTAAAACGTTTTCATAAACGTTTTCCACAAACATTTCTAAAAACATTTTTTATAAACGTTTTCCATAAAACATTTTTGAAACATTTTTCATAAACGCTTTTTATAAAACATTTAAGATGCATCAACCCTTAGAAGGCTTTTCATAAAGCATCATTTATAAACTGTTTCTTGTAACTATGAAATTGTTTTCATAAACATTTAACATAGAACCTTCCTCAGAATGTTTCCATAACATAAAAATATTTTTCATAAATATTTAACATAAACACTTCGCAAAATGTTTTTCATAGTCTTTAAATTTTTCATAACAAGAAAACATGCAAAACTAAAATGCATGTTTCCATTTATGCTCAATTATGTACTTTTAATTATAAGTGTCTTATGAATATTCTTTTCGTATTTTAACCTTCTACCTTTGTTCTTTAACTATCCTTATCTTACTTCAACTTTGCATCATTTGTTTCTTAACTTTCCTTATCTTACTTTAGTGTTCGTACTAGCATCATTAATCATGAGATCATAAACATGGTGCTTCCCTTGCGGAAGACTTGAGACCATCAAACATGAGGTCATGTACCTCACACCTTGGAGGTTAAACTTTAACTTTACTTTTATTACCTCACAACAAAGACGTTGGTACAACACTTTCTTTTTATCTTTACATTGTCTTCTTATTAAATTTAGTGAGCACATCCAATGCAGTCACATCATATGCAACACACTTGTAAATCATAGCTTGTACTATAAAATCTATTGCATAACGAATGCAA
>LNSY01383270.1:0-18695 GCA_002024485.1 Artocarpus camansi
AAATTGTTTTGTTTTCAATATTTAAAATAACAAATTTAAAAATAATTAAAGGAAATTAAATTTTATCAAAATAATAAAAAATTAACATCAATTTAGAAATTTCACAAAATGATCAAATCAAATTTAAAATACTCATTATGGCAGACTAATCCACCATTTAACATTCTAATAACACTTAATTAATTTCGAGACGTTACAAACCTACTCCGATTGCTAGTGCCTAAATATTTTTTTTTTGAAATAAAGAAATATCAACTGGCTTTGGTCGCGGGCCCGGGGTGCTAAAGCCTAACGTAGTAGGTTCTTGAGCTGGAACTTACCAAGTTTTAACCTATTTTCTTTGAAACAAAACACTATCCTAACGCAGGATGCTAGAGCATAACTTGTCAGGTTTTGTTGTTGAACATTGGAACCTATTAGGTTTTATTTCGGAGCTCATTAGAACCTGCTAGGTGCCAGCTCAAAACCTGTCAAAATCTGTCATGGAACCCTATAGATTTCGTCCTGAAATCTAGCAGATTATTTATTTCTTATTTTTAACAAAAATAAAATTCACAATATTATATGATTCTCAACAACAAACTAAAATCAAACCATACCGAAATATATATGACAGCTAAAACAAAACAAAAAATTAATCACCACATTACAAAAAATGAAACTTTCAAATTTCAATAAAATGGATCACTACACTAGCTAAATGAATTCGTTATGAGTGATTAACACATCATATTTTCCTATCGTGTTCAATCTCTTTTTGACAGTTTATCAAACACTTCATATGTACACTAACAATATGATGAAAAAGACAAATAATTTTATACTAAAATTACACAGGTTACACAAACTTGAACTTCACGAATGTTTCCATTTCTAGATCTTTCATATTAGCCACAAAGAAGATAGTTAAATCAACTAGTAAAACTAATCAACTAATGCATGATTCAGTACAAAACTAGAACTGGCCATTCCTTCTTTTTTAATGTGCTACAGTACAACCAAATTATGAGAAATGAAATTGCACGATGAGTGTTATAGGAATTGATATGAAGCATTTAAATCAAACTTATATTTATGCTCAAACAGCTGAGAAATTCTCAAGTCTGTGTTTTGAACAGAAAGGACCTTAGGCGTTACACAACGAGAAGGAAAGAGAGATCACTGGAGGTAAGAGATCCGGCATGAGATGATTAAATTGTGAGCGAGGACAGAGGAGAAGCGTGCGACAGTTTCTAAAGCTGCTGGTTTTAAGGTCGAGGCGGTGATGCAACCGAGGATGGGGCGAGGGTTGGGTGGTCTCGTCGGAGTTCCTACAGATCGCACCAAGCTTCATTGGCGTGTTGAGCTAGTCCTTGTCCGCGTCCTCCCTGCTGTTCTCCATCAATCGTCTGACTTGTCGAGCCGCTCGATCTCAGTCGGCATGACGAGCGAAAAGGTAGTTGTAACACCATCATGATCAAGAACCCAACAGCGATGAGATCCTCGGCAACGGCGTGTCGACCTGCGTTGGTGTTTCATTGAAAAGATAGAGCGAGGGAGAGAAAGAGACGTAATTTGTAAAAAAATCGGGATTAGGTTTTCTGATTTCTTTTTTAACTGGGCAACAAAAAGGTCGAATCACAAATCTAATTAAAAAGAAAACAGTTAATAAATAGGTAGTTTTAAAAATTTAAAAAGGAAAAAAATAATAATAAAGAAGGTTCGTGAAGGAGAATTTGTAAATTTCTCTTTAGGGTATACTATTCGTCTCTCCTCCCTAAGGCTGTACCAAAACTTTCGAAGCCCAATATGAGCCCAGCCCATAGATTTTGCTAAGAGTTAGGCCCCTATAAATGCCCAAGAACAGTCATGAAACAGACGGCCCATGTACTATTTGTGGCCCGCATACATATATAACGATCATGGAGCGAACGAAACTCCCCCAAAACCCTAATCACCTCTCCACATTTCCCACTCACAGCCGCTTCACGGTTAGTGCGAGAGAGAAGAGAAGAGCCGAAAATGGTTTCAGGGTCGGGCATCTGTGCGAAGCGCGTGGTGGTGGACGCGCGGCACCACATGCTTGGAAGGCTGGCATCGATCATCGCGAAGGAGCTGCTGAACGGGCAGAAGGTGGTGGTGGTCCGGTGCGAGGAGATCTGCATCTCCGGCGGCCTCGTTCGCCAGAAGATGAAGTATTTGCGGTTCCTCCGCAAGCGTATGAACACCAAGCCCTCTCATGGCCCCATCCACTTCCGCGCTCCCGCCAAGATCCTCTGGCGCACCATCCGCGGGTACGTCCAAATTCCGTTTGATTTCTCCCTTTTTTTTTTGTTGCTGTTTTTGCCACAAAAAATGGGGAGTCTTTTTTTTTTTTAGAACTTTAGGGTAAGAGACGAATCTGAAATCTGAATTTGTCTAGGTTTTAAGGAGATTTCTCGGATTGAGTGTCATTTTGTGCTACATTGTCAGGATTGATTTGTGATCGAATGAAATTAGCGCTTGAGTTCTTCACTTTTGTCCGGAAGCTTTGCGATTATGGTCTATGTTTGTTTGAGTATTTGATTGGAGCTCAAAGAAATTGACATGTTAATTTTTGTTCGGGTATTTGGTGTTTCTAGTGAAAATGAAATTGAAGCTAAATAAATATCTTTGATCAGTTTCGTCTTGAAGGTAGAGGACTTTTCTGATGTCATTTTTTGGTGTTTCAGATTTCTGAATAATGATCGTATAATGTTTTTATTTCCTTTTGCTGTGGAATTTGTTAGCTTATTACTCTGAAGCAGTGACGATATTCATTTTACTTTCTTCCTGATTGTTTAATGAATGTGTTGTTTTTTTTTTTTGGCTGAGGTTGATGATCTTTCTTATATCTTATTTGTCTTGGAAGGCGAGTTATAGAATACAGAGGTATATGATTCTATGTTTCCTTCTCTTTTTTGGTAGGATGATTCCTCACAAGACTAAGAGAGGTGCTGCTGCTCTTGCTCGTCTTAAGGCTTATGAGGGTGTCCCACCTCCTTATGATAAGATGAAGAGGATGGTGATTCCTGATGCTCTCAAGTGAGTTTTCTCGTTCGGTTGCATTGCTTGAACTGCAGGTTTCTTTTATTTGTAAAAGGAAATGACTTTTTCTTTTTTTTTTTGGAATGTGTGAAAAAATAGGGTCTTGAGGCTCCAGGCAGGACACAAGTACTGCTTGTTGGGTAGGCTTTCATCCGAGGTTGGCTGGAACCACTATGACACTATCAAGGTGAGTAATTGTTTCCCTTTGTTGGTTTTTATTTGATCGTTGTCGCGTATTTTTTGTAGCATTATCATGTGTTTGGATGAATGTGGTTTCCATTCATTCTCTTCCGGACCTGTGGGGTGATGGATCTGTATTAGCATACTTTGGACAGTCGAAGCGTTTCCTTTCTATATTCTACGATTTGATAGTTCATTGTTTTGTCATGCATTTGGTTTTATAATAAGTAAAATTCACGTTTAATTGTACGTTTTTCTGATGTTTGTTATGGTTCCTCTGTTCTGTAGGAGCTTGAGAGGAAGAGAAAGGAGAGAGCTCAGTTGGCCTACGAGAGGAAGAAGCAATTGAATAAACTTAGGGTCAAGGCTGAGAAGGCCGCGGAGGAGAAGCTAGGCTCTCAACTTGACGTTATTACTCCCATCAAATATTGATCCGAAGACGCTCGGTTTTTGGAACGAGAAAGTTGTGGAGAATTGAGCTTCTGGCAAATTTGTTTTAGATTTTGAGACTTACGTCTTTTTGGGTTGGTTATAAGCGTTTTGTAGTAATTTTTCAAATAGAGTTCGTGCCCATACATTTTTGTATGCAGTGCAGCTTTTTTGAAATTAGCTAAGTTGTTACTTTATCGACTAATTAGTTGTGCGTTTTATTAAACATAGTTTGATTATTATTTTAAGGGAGAATGAGCGGATTAAACCGCTATTTATTAGGATTTAAAATAAATAGAATAAAATATAACAATGTTATTTAAATAATCTATTTTTATTTAAAACCAAATTTCTTTTGGTGTAAAAATGACAGGAAAACAGAAAAACCAAAAAAAAAAAAGATAAGACAAAAAAAAAATAAAAAAAGAAGTTAAAATTAAAAATTTAAGTGTTTAAAAAGAGTTGATGATTTTAAAAATATTATGCACTTAAGTATTATTAAAAGTGTGCTATTTGTTTATATTAAGTGATTTTAAAAATATTATATACTTAATATTTTTAAAAATATGTTGTTTGTTTATATTAAAAATTGAAACTTTGATTTCTCTTTTTTAATCTGCTATAATAATCCTCTAGTCTTGCTTCTTAAAAATGGTTTGCCGTCGAAAATGCATTGTATGTTGGAGATCTTGTCATATTGAAAAAAAGAGTTCTAGCTTGCGGCTCTTTCATGGGGTCAAAAGGAGGATATGCATTGGTATTTATGTTTTCTCAGGGAAAAGCAAATGTATTTTTAGCTTTTAAGCATTAGCAAGGTTTGTTTGCGGCATACGTGTAGAAGCAAGCGCGCATCATTCGGCGAGAAGGGCAGTTAGACTATTTTTGTCTAGGGATTTTATAACTGTAGTCTCTTAAACTTATCACCAATCAAACAATTTACCTTTTGAACTTTTAATTCTAACAAGTTGTATTATGAACTTATAAATTTGTTGCAATTCACCTCCCATTGATGGTGATGTTAGTTTTTTGATGAGAATGGACATGTGATTTCTTACATAAGCCATTAACTAACAACGTGAAAAGCGTTTTATCATCAAGTTAGCCCAAATTTTTATTTGAAACTAAGGGCTTGTTTGGGAGAGCTTTATAAAAGCTATTTTTGACTTCTTGAGTTCAAAAGCTACTTTTGGAAGTGCTTAAATGATCTATCAAAAGTGTTTTTGTTCTCTAAAAATGTTTCTTGTCAAAGCCACAATATATGACTTCTCAAAAAAGCATTTAGAAAAACACTTTGAAACTTTTACCAAATATTAATAATATCTTATTAGCTTAAATATAAAATTGTTTGTAACTTCAAAAAAAAAAAAATTGAAACCATTTTGATCAATATAAGCTCTTTTAAAAATATGATTTTAAGTATTTCTTGAAAAGCTATAGCTTTTGTTTCTCTTTTTCTACTGACTAAAAGCGCAAGCAAAAGTCATACCAAACAGCCCTAAGTTGATTAAAAAATTTTCTATTTTCGTAAAAACTTAATTAAAAATATTAAACATAATAATTATGGTTAAAATATATAAAAATGACCATTCATTTCTAATCAACTACTCATGTACATGTTATATGTCAATTTTAGCAAAAAAAACTAAGATTACTATCAATTTAGGGTTTGCTACAAATTTGCAAGTTCAGGATGTAACTTGTTGAAATCAAAAGTTCAAAGGTAAAATTGCTAATGTATTACAAGTTTATAAGGCAACCATGTAAAAAAAAACCCAAAAATAATTTTCAAGAAACACAATCAGGAGGATACAAGTAAATTTGGGAAATGTCTATTCTATTCATCGGTGTAAAAACCATTCCATTGGAAAGGTTGTTCCCATTGTACCTGTCCAATGAAATATAATATTTGCATTGTATTAGTTTTAAAATGCCCCCTAAGCTATATCATTAGTATCACTTTGCCTTCCAAACTTCAAAATTCTTCAACCTCCTAAACAATTTAATGTTTGCAAAAATCTTCCTTTGGCATAATTTTGTTAATTAATGATAATGTGACACTAAATCTTTAGTATTAAAATCTGTTTTGAAGTATAAACATCAAATATCTTCAAAAAGTTTTTTTTTAAAATTAAATTCTTCTTAAATTGAACTGAAAAGAAAAAGTAGCTAAATAAAAGAAAAAAGAGAAGGAAAATCTATAATTTTAATTTATTTTTCAATCTCCCTTTCGCTTCTCTTCTTTTAACTTAAAAACTTACGCGTACAAAGAACATACTGCAGATATGTCTTTGCATGGATAATAAAATCAATGAAAATATGAAGAAAAAATGAGGAAAACAAAATAAAGTTGCTAAGACACAGAACCAAACAAACCCTAACAAAATCCATCGAACGAGTGAGCCTAAAATTTTTAAGTTATTTTTCTCTTTAATTTGACGTTAAGAATATTTCGATTTTTAATATTTCGATTTTTCAATTCTTTACAACTCAAGCCTTCGTTTGGTCTTACATTATCGGCTTTGAGTCTAGGCCTATGCGATTTTACTTTTGGGCTTTACCTAAAAAGCCTTAAGCTATTGAAAGTTGATGTCATTACTTATAAATCACTACCTATGGCCATTCTCAGGCAATGTGAGACTATACAACCTATCATTTCTTGGCTCTCTTTACCTGAAGAATTATGGTTGTCATATAGGCTTCAAATATTGAATTATTATGGATATTATATTTTTGTTGTGTGATTTGAATTTTTTTTTTAAGGTGTTAGATGTTGTGTGGTTTAAGTGGCAGTGCCTCTCATGTTTCCGGTTGGGCCAATATCGTGGCCCATACAATTGCAAAATATCTCCAGTCAGTTTCTTCGGTCTCTTGGAGTGATGTGTTTTTGGGCTAGCTGACTAGTTCTTGTTATATTGATGTTCTTTTTTCTAACTAAAATTCACGAAGTTTCCCTTAAAAAAATGAAATAAAAATAGAAAAAGGCAATTTTATTAATTTGAAAAGGAGTAGGCGAATAAGTGCAACTACATTAACAAAACAAGATTCCAAGTTTAATTTTCTATACAAGCAGCGTTGTACATCTTCTCCATATAATTGTCCAAACTTTTCAATTTACTTTCCAAGCTTCAGAAGATCAGCCTTGCAATCAGCATATACGAACTTTAATCTACCAATAGAGAAGTTTGGTTGATCCTCAAGTTTGATACTCTTCAAAGGAGAATTCACTTCATCATTTAGTTCTAGCTTCATTCTCATTTATGTAGGACTAGAAGCCCTAGAAGATTGCTTTGGTAACTCCTCAGAGTCAGATTATTATCATAGACATATTGTAAACAAAAACTTTTCACAAAGTGATTAGTATGATGATGAATATGTTCTTAACTTCATCCCACTTAAATAGTATTTAATTGGAAAAAAAGATGACAATTTCACTCCAAATCTTTGTTTCATTCCATGAAAATTTTAAGCATCTTAATTATCATTGTAGCAATATCTATATTAGTTATTAAAAATTTGAGAGAAAAAATTAATTAAGTTAAGAGGTTGCTTAACCTACCATCGCAGGTCACATAAACACCATATCATCAAATTAATAACTTATAAAATTATCAACTTGAATCAACTAAGAGATTATGGGAGTAAAGTTTAGAACTTTTAGCCTTGGAGATACTTTCTTGATAACCACTTCTAGGAAAGCCTACTCCTCCTCCTTCCTTCTTGTTTTAAACACTAAAAATACAAACTTTACTACATAAAAATCTAATCTTATTTTTCCAAGGAGATGAAAAAGGAAAAGTTTGGAGTATACTTTGATGATAACTCCTCTAAATCAACCTCTTTTTTCTTCTTCTTCTTCTTCTTCTAATCCTTTTAGCTAGGGTTCTTGTGGGGGAAATGGAGGAGAAATTTTTTTGATGTTTTGCTAGGTAAAACCCAGATCTTGAAGGAAGAAATAGGAAGAAGATTTTCTTGGAAAACTTTGTGTTGGACCCGGTTGTGAAGAGTGAAAAAGAGAGGAAAATTTTCTTGGAAAGACCTTGAGCTAGAACTAGTTTTAGTGGTGAGATTGGAGGAGAAAAATTTTCAGAGAATTTCTCTAGGCATACACGGTTTTGGAAGGAAAATGGGGGAGAAAGTGAAGAGGAAATGGGGACTAAAGGTGGTCTTTTTGACGGTACAACTATAAATACATCTAATCGTAATTTAATTTTCCCACCTAATTAAAGTTTAATCAAGCACCTAATTAACTTAAATGAGTTAAAATTTTGTTTAAGAACCTTTAAGTATGGCACCATTTTGCTAATAGATAGTGATGAGATTTTCTCTCATATGTGCACCAAGAGCAATTTCAAATCAAGTCTAATTCAAATCAACTCTTGTCTTGAAAACTTATCCTCTAAGATTTTCATTAAACAGAAGAATTTTATACTGTCGGAGGCTAACTTAGCTGACAAAAAAATCTAATTTCCAATGGGTTCATTCCTATTTTTCAAATATAGTTTGACACTAATCACAATTACAACGTAAACGGATACCGATTTATGTTTTTAATTACATATCAAGTTTTGACTCTTTTTAGTCTTAAAATTATTTATAGATTTAATTAAAATATAGAGTTGACTTTTTTTGCTTATAAACTCAGTAATGGCCCAGTTTTGCGATAGTATAAATTTTTGAGTTCATGTAGCATTTTCTACCGAAATTGCTATTCATGTAACTTTGATTTTAAATGAATTGGCAGTTAAGGACTTGTTGAACGTTAAAGTTCTTCTTAGAATACTGCTAACATTGTATTGTACTTAAAATTTTTTATTATTAAAATTCTCAAGTTATTTACAGTTTGAAATTTCTTTTGCTTTAAATTGTGATATAATTTATCAACTGAATTATTTAACCACAAAGTTAATAAATTTAACTTTAAAACTTACAATAAAATTCTGGAATGTTTATATTAATTCCTTTAGTCATAAAATCAAATATGATGTTATCTAGAAAAATCTTTGATTTAAATATGTAAATTACGTTTTTAATTTCTAGGGTTTTCTTAGCCCTTAGTAATATGGATTAAGTTCTTAGGGCTTGAAATGTTAGATCTTTAATTTCACTAATAATAAACTATTTAAATTAAATAGGAGCTTACTAATTTTGCTTAATTGCATTAAAGTGTCTATCTATACACTTTTAATGCAGTACTCATATTTAAAATTCTAATATATTAAATCTAAGGTTCTTTGTTATTAAATTGTTAGGCTAAATACAATCTAAATATACAAAAACAATAAGCATATAAAGATCATGAAAAACGGAAGCGTGAAACGATGCACTTCTGGCCATTGTGTGCTCTTTGTGTAGTCCATGACGTGGTGTGCTCGTTGCCTCCCTTCAGTTAAAGCTCATTGTTCTCCTACTTTGGGAGCTTCTAGGACCTTTTCTAACTCAAGAATTGATGGTGAGAACTTGAAGAGAGACGAACAGCCCTAGAGACTCAATGCCTTTGTATATATATCCTACGCCCGTCACATAGGAAGCAGCTAAATAGAGTTTGGTTAAAACATGAATCGTGAGCCTCGTTTAATATTAGTGCACATGAGCTATCTACATAATGAAGTATTTTTATTAAGTGCAGAAAACACTTACTAAGTGGTCAATGCACTTATGTTCTCCCACTTGGCTCATAAATTCAATTATTTGTCGCAGTAAGAAACAAAACACATATTAAGGAGATAGGTCCTTTTAAGAATGAGTATTATCTTCTATATATTACAATTTATTATGTCTCTTAATACTTAATAAATAAACCTTATGTTTATTGCATGTCCAAACTTAATGATGTTTCTCAATTAAATGAACGTATATACAAATAAAATATGAGAAAATATCACAACTGAAATAGAGTTTCATAAATTTGAATGCTAACTTGCATTTGGTTAAGGATTAGCTATCGTCAATTCAATGTTAACGCGTTTAGTGACGACTGTTTTATCTTTAACATGTTCTCTTATAGCTAAATACTTAATGTTGATGTGCTTAATTCGACTATCACTTTAGTTAGTTTAGCCATTAAAACTATATTTGAATTGTCATAGTATATTCTCAATCGTTCAGAAATTGAATCCACGATTTTAAGCCCCAAAAATGAAACTTTTTTTTTCTTATCCCTATAGCATATAAAGTAGTCTCAAAACAAGATACAAATTCAACCTCCATAGTGGAAGTAGCAGCCAAAGTACGCTTTATGCTTCTCCAATGTACAATCCTACTGGTAAACATAAAAATGTATCCATATGATTTTATGAGAATCAACACAACCAGCAAAGTCTAAATCAGAGTAGCCAATTGCTTCCAAATTTTTAGTTCATCTATACATAAGCATGTAGTCTATGGTTCCGTAATGGTACCTCATCACTTTTTTGCAGTTTTTAGTGGTCATACCTAGATTAATTTGATATATTCTTAAAGTTTCTATATTAAATGTAATGTCAGGTCTTGTGTATACTTGAGCATACATAGGGCTTCCAATAATTGAAGCATATGGGATGTTCTTTGCTTGTTCCCATTCAAAATTCATTTTAGGATACTATTTCAAATTAAATTTATTATTCTTTATAATGAGAGTTATACTTGGTGAACAATCTTTTATTCAAAACCTCTCTAAAACCTTATATAGGTTTCATGTGATAGATCTAAATTTCCTTGAAATCTGTCCCTATAGATCTTTATGTCAATGGCATAAGATAAATCACCCATATGCTTCATATCAAAGTTTGTAGAGAAATTATTTCACCTCACGTTGCAAACTCTTATAATTAGTTGTAAGTAAAATATCATCTACATATAGAATAAGGAAACAAATTTTTGCTCCCACAAGCCTTCTAGTATATTTATTAATTCATGATGTTTCCTACAAATCTAAATGAAGAGATAACAAATCTAAATGAAGAGATAACATCATGAAATTTTAAATACTACTAACAAGATGCTTGTTTCAATCCATATAAGGGTTTCTTAAGCAAATGCTCACCGTTACTAGACGAAAATATTTCTTGTTATTTTATGTAAACCTCTTCCTCTAGATTCCATTAAAAAACCCGTTTTCATATCTATTTGTTGCAACTCTAAGTCAAAGTGTGCAACTAATGCAATAATAATGTGAAAAGAATATTTCTTAGATACAAAAGAAAAAATCTTATTGTAATCGATTCCTTCCGTTTGAGTGAACCCTTTTGTGATGAGTCTTTCTTTATATTATTTAATGTTGCCCAACGAATATTTCTTTGTCTAAAAGGCCCATTTACGTCCTATGGCTTTTACACTATTTGGCAACTCAATAAGATCCTAGACTTAGTTAGATGCTATAGAATTCATTTTATCTCTTATGCATCAAACCATAAATGTGATTCTTTATAATTCATGGCTTGTGAAGACATTTTAGGATCATTTTTGGCTCCAATGTTATAGTTTGACTCTTACAGATATACAACATAATCATTAGAAATTACTAATTTCATTTTACTAATAGATCTTATTAATGTTGTATCAACATTTTCTTGAGGAACATATTGTTCAACTGATTGTTCTATTATTTTTGGCATTTCTTGAACAATTTAATCTATTAGATTATTATCAGCACTTTGTGAAACTTCAATGATCAATTGTCCAACACTTGTTTGAACTTGAGCATCAAAATAATCTTTCTCAGAAACAATCCTTTGTGATAGATTACTTCTACTAATCAAGTCATTTTTAAGAAACTTTGCATTTTTTGATTCTACAATCTTAGTACTGTGAGATAGACAATAGAATCTATATCCTTAGAACTTTCGACATATCAAATGAAATACCAACTCAGATCTATTTTTTTTTTCTTGTGGGTTATAAACTCTTACTTTAGACAGACAACCTAAATGTTTATATGTTGTAAATTTAGTTTCCAACCTTTCCATAATTCAAATGTGTCTTTGTGACAGCCTTAGTTAAAACTTGGTTTAATATATACACAGCCATTTTAAGAGCTTCAATCCTTAAAGATTCAGATAGTTTAGAGTGATTATGTATACTCATCACAATGTCCATTAAAGTTTGGTTTCTTCTTTCTATTTTACCATTTTGGTCTATAGAACCAGACATAGTATATTGGGCAACTATTTTATGTTCTTAAAAAAACTTCACAAATGGATCAAGTGCTTGTCTATTCTTAGTATATCTACCATAATATTCTTCACCTTTATCTATTCTCATAACCTTAATTTGCTTTTTATATCGTTTCTCTAATTTAGCTTTAAAAGTCTTAAAAAATACCTAATGCTTCGTTATTGTTATGAAGTAAGTAGAGATACATATATCGTGAGTATTCATCTATGAAAGAGATAAAGTATTTTCAACTATATGAGTCCATGTCTAGATAACAACTATCTAAATGTACGATTTTTAATATATCTGTACTCCTCTTTGCACCTTTTTTAAACTTGTTGGTCTGTTTTCCCTTAATGCACTCCACACAAGTGTTAGAATAAATAAAATCTAAAGTACTAAGAACTCCATCATTTACTAATCTTTTAATTCTCTCTAGAGAGATTTGTCCTAATCTCTAGTGCCATAATATAGAGGAATTTTCGTTCATAGCACAAAGTTTTATACCAGTATGAACATGCTTAGTATTATAAGTGGTGTCATTTTGCAAATTAATAGAAAAAAGACTATAAGGCAATGTACCATTCCTAACAAAATCGGATTTATAAAACAAACTAAAAGTTGTCTTAGAAAAACTAAGAGAATATTCCAAAGGTATAAACCTTGAAACTAAAATTAAATTCCTAGAGAAACTAGGAATATAAAAGGTCTTTTTCAAATTCAAAATAATACCAATACTTAAAATTAAAGTACATGTTCCAATTGTCTCTATATATGAATGCATATTGTTTCATGAATAGATGCCTTGTTCACTTTCTACTAACATCCTTAGATTTTGCATATCTTATAAGGTATTTGAAATATGGATTGTATAATCAAATTCAATCCACTATGTGTTATGATTAATATCAATCGTATTAGATTCATAACAAACAAATGAGACTAGATTATTTTCTTTTCAAGCCAGTTATGGAATTTAATGTAATCCTTCTTCATGTGTCTCTTCCTTTTATAAATGAAACACTTGGATTCCTTTTTAATTCCACCTTGAATAGGTATTTTACCTTTCTTTTGTTTGACTTGTTTTTGGTTCTTTTCTTGTATTGCCAATAAAGTACTTTAACTCATTTCTATCACCACCCTCCTTTTTTCCTGAACACACATGGTTATAAGCTCATTAATTAACCATTTATTATTATGTGTATTGTAAGATATTTTGAATGCGGATGAGTGTTTAATATATAGTGTGTAAGACAAGATTTAGACATATCAACCTCAAGTGTTTTGTTTTAATTGAGCCGCATTGTTCCTCATCTCCAAAATGTGTTCACACATACTTCTGACATCGATGAGCCTTAAGGATGAAAATTTCATTATAAGAGTGCTAGGAAACATTATCTGATGATGTAAATTGCTCATCAACGGCATTCAGTAATATCGTTGACATTCTTATGCTAATTGATGGACTTCTAATTCTAGTAGAAATTGGGTCTTTATAAATATCATACTAAAGCGATTAAATCACTCCCAACATTAATAAAGAGCCTTTCATCTATAGTGCTAGTGTTAGTAATAATAGGTTCATCTTTCCTAATAACATCGACTATGTCCATCCACGCAAGATGAAGAAGAATTCTCTCCTTTTGTATTTTATAATATCCCCTTTAAGTTCAAGAATTTCATATTTAATGTCATAGTAATTTACAGGTTGCAAGGTTGCACTAATAATTACATGCTTACATTTCATAATAATTTTTTAGAGACCAATAAATTTATTTCATGTTTGATCAATGTAAATCATGTTGTTAAAATTATAAATCTAGTGACATAAAACTTACCTATAGACTAAAGTTTCAATTCAATTAAATTCACTTAACTTTATGATAAAACTCTCAAATTATGTTCCTTTTTTTTTCCCTCTAAGTAAATTAAGAAAAATAATTTTATATTTTATCCTAATTAACCATAGAAATATAATAAAAATTCTTGTAGGATAAAATTTATTATATCAATTATGATTAATTACAGTAAATTTTATTTTCTACATGTGACCTTAAACCACTTAATATATAATTTTATGTAATTAAAGATACTGTAACTAAACTTTAATCAATTAAAATTATATAGATCACTAGATATTTATTCTAAATTTTGTTCATAAATAAATTGCAAATAACATAAGGAAATATAATAAATATGATCCAAAATCAATAATTTATGTACCGAAATTCTCTATGTATAAATTAAAATTATACATATAAATAACATAATCTAGCACATAATTATACAACATTTTAATACATTAAATTATTCAACTTAATATTGCATGTATAATTAAAATCACAAATTATACACAATAAATAACATATGCATGTAAATATACAAAATTATATCCACACAATAATATTCATAACAAATACCAGAAATTATGAATATTTAAAATTATGAATCTTTTCATGAATTATATTAAATATGAAAAAATTCATAAAAATATCGAAACTATAGATATTATGAAAATTTCATAAAATATTAAAATTTGTAAATTTTATGATAATTTTCTCAAAAATATTTAATTTATTATTAAATCTAGAAGAATACAATTTTTTTACATTTTGGATTTTTTTAAAATTTTTTTGGTACAAGACAAACAACATATCATTTTGGCATTAAAGCTCAAAATGATATGTCGTTTCAGTCAATAGAAAACAAATTCCAACAACAAAAACGACATATCATTTTGCAATGTGCTGCGTGACACTTAGCCCATAAATAACATCATTTTCTTTTGGGGTGGGGGTTAGGGTGCGGAAGGGGGGAGGGCTACGTTAAGAATGATTTGTCATTTTGTCACTCGAGAATGTTCATCTACAACCTTTAGACAGGTTATTTTGACCCAGTTGCAGACCTAATTTGTTCTTAATGTTTTGAACACCATTTTTGACGTTTCAAATTACAAAAATGTTAGAAATCAAATATCCTAATGATTTCTAATCTTAGTTTCTATCAAAACGTTTAAAATTTAAATACTTGAAATTAAAAAAAAATCACGTAAACTATAGTATTTTTACAAATTATCAAACACAAGGCAGAGGTGAAAACATCGTGTTGAGGCCAACTGGTAGACTAAATACAATCTAAATATGCAAAAACAATAAGCATATAAAGATCAACCAACCTCTAGCCATTACGTGCTCTCTGTGCAATCCGTGACGTGACGTGACGTGAAGTGCTCACTGCCTCCCTCTAGTTGAAGCTTGTCATTCTCCTTCTTTGGGAGCTTCCAAGACCTTTTCTAACTCGAGAATTGATGGTTTGAACTTGAAGAGAGTCGAAAGGTCCCGCGGACCAAATGCCTCTATATATATATATATCCTATGCCCATCACATAAGAAGTAGCCAAAGAGGGTTTGACCAAAATGTGAATCATGAACCACACTTAATATTAGTGCACAAAGCACTATCTACATAATGGAGTATTTTATTTAAGTGCATGAAACACTTAGTAAGTGTTTTAGTGCACTTACATAAACCTCATTCATCTTTAATTTTAAGATAAAAGGTCTCTTGGTCTTAAACTATTTCTTAAAATTATTTTTGTAACGCTTAACAGTATTATATATTATCGAATTCACTTTAATTTTAGAATTATGAAAATTTAAGTTGAATTTCTACTTTAATGTTTGGGTTTTTTGAGAAAACCTTGGACTTTAATTTTTGAATTCTATAAAACATACTTAATCTAATGCTTAGCTATCGAACTAAAATTTTGCTCGAATTATTTCAAATATATTGATTTGTGTAAAGTGGTCCATTTTCTTAGATTTCATGCTCTCCTGTGAATGTTTCTCTTGAGAATAATTCTTATTGAAACCTACACTTAATTGTTTTAAACTTATATTTTCCTATGAGTTTAATGACGTAGTTATTGAAAAATTCTTAATTAATTATACTTATTCATTTTTTGATTTTTTCATCGTTGCATGATGGGACTGCCTTTAGAATAAGGATTCTCTGTAAAGTAGACCCAAAGCTTGTGGACTGTATGTGTAAAGCTATAGCGTGCACTTAATAACAAGTCATATGTTTTTGACTGTGAAAGTTTGATGTTTTCAACGAGAGCTCTATGAAAGTAAGGTTGGATCCACGCTCCTTTCTGGCCAAATGATTATGATGACTAAAAGAAATACAGCTAAGTTTAGAGAGGCCATATTTTAAATTCTTCTTTAATAGAATTTTTGGGGACTTAAGAAAGATCAGTATATATAATGTCAAATCATGCAAACTAGTGTTTGAGGGCTAGTGCAAGACATCTCTATTGTGAAGATTGCCATAAAACGAGTCCAATATCATTTAAATTTGTAAATAAATATCTAATAAAAGTATTGAGTCGTCCAACCTAACATGTTGACTTTTTAAAATTAGAGTTCAAATCCTTAAAAGTTCAATAGCACTCCACTCTATTGAAATGAGTGGCCAAATCCTTAAAATTATCAACACTCTATGTATGTTTACTGTTTTTTTTTTCTTTTATTGTAAGTTCCTCTTTGATTGGTGCGTGAGATTCTTTCTGCTATATATGCAAGTATAATATTTTAACATAAGAAGTGCAAGACAAGATTAAAGGAATATTGTTAATTTAGGTAAAAACATGATTCCTTCTGGATTTTTCCTTTTTCCACAATGTCTTCAATTAGGTGGAACACAACTTGACAAAGAAATAATTTGGAAGTAACATACTTGGACTAAATTATGCATGAAACCTATGAGAATATACTTGAGCCAAAATCTAAAGAAAGAGTAAGAACTCTCAGAAATTTTTTTGGACTGTTTTACCCTTGTATGTGCCCTTTTCAGTTACATGTATATTGCTCAATATTGAGCCCTACTTACTCTTTTTTTTTAAAAAAAAATTTATGAAGCAAATTAATTGTGCAAAAAAAAGGTATGTGACACACAAACTCACACACAAGTTGCTAAATGTTCTGTCAGTAATTAGTCGTTATATACAGGGAATAAAATAAAATTTTATAGCATTGTTAATGATTTTTTAACAATTCTGTTAGTTCATTTGTATATTTTAATCATTATAGTGCTTAAAATTCTACCTTTTTTTTTCTAAATTTGTCATGTGCATCTCACATGATTGTTTTCCATTTTCATTTTGTTAAAAGTTTGTGATTAGGAAATTAATTACCACACTTAACTAGTTTAACAATCTAATTGCGACAAACAAAGCTTAAGAACCATATTGTAAAAAAACCTAAAGTTTAGAGGGTAAATATGCTAAAAACCTAAACTAAAAACTGCAGAGTTGATTGAACACCGATAAGCTTAAAGAAATGAAATGAAAGTTATAGATCAATAAGCATAAGAGTGTTGTAGGTTTATATGATGAGATTTTTATTTTGGTGTGTGAAGGGATATCAGAAAATAGACTTCAAATATTAGACCAATACTATAAATTTATAATTATACATATATATAATATAAATAAAGTGTGATTCAGTTGGGATTGATTGTTTTGAAGGTTTAATAAACATCTAATATAATCCAAGTTGTTTTTAAGGATTCACATTTAATTCATCCCTATCGAGGTCAGTTATTCGTTAAAAATAGATTGGATTAAAGATAAATTCTTAAAAATCAATGTGAATTCCATTGACTGTTTATTAGACCTTCGAAACACCCAATCCTTAGTTATCTAACAAAAATGGTTTTGACTAGTCGGTTTGATCGGTTAATTTGATCGGATCAACACTCTAGGTAAGAAGAAAGGTTTACTCGGCTTATTGATCTATCGACCATCCATCATTGAAGCAGTCAACTTAAAACCCCTTTAAGTAGGATTTTAAACCAATTTAAATAAAAAAAATGAACGCACCCATTTGATTACTCATAGCCAACCAAATCATAGTTCGGCTGCCCACGAGGAGTAAAAATAATGAAATTTTTAATTCAAATCCTAACGTAAATTACTCGACTCTCCTCAAACCCTCAAATCTGACCCGAAAAGGGGTGAAAGTGTAAAAAGCGGATCCCACACAAACACAACAGTAACAAGAACTTGGGCCATGAACATTGGAGGAAGCTACAGAAAACTTGAATTTTTTTTTTCTTTTTTCTGGAAAAACTTGAGTTTCTCAGTATACATTTTAAGAATATAGTTAACGTATAACTTAAAAAAAGAAAAAGAAAAAAATTGTTAACTTAATTCCAAGAAAACAAACAAATCCCAGAACACTTTGATGATTACTGGTTAAAATAGAGTAGTTATAAGAAGCCAAACACTGAAAGATCGACGAATAAAATAGCTAATATAAAAGAACCAGAATATAGTCTCAACATCCATATGTGTAGTAAATGTATGGGAACAAGAAAACCATCAACATCCAGGACAACAATTACTCAATGGTCTACATACCCCATTAGAATCAAATTTCATGACATGTAATTCCGAACTTATTAAATTATTAGATAGATCATATATATCAAGGCCAAAGGCATCAGAGGTGTGATAAAGAGTTCGCCACATCGATCACAAACCGGTACCTAACGTCGGATTTGGCAAGCCTTTCATAGGCAGTGTTAATGTCCTCCATGCGGATTAGCTCAATATCGGATGTAATGTTGTGCTTTACACAAAAGTCAAGCATTTCCTGAGTCTCTTTGACTCCTCCAATGTCACTTCCTCCAACTAGCTTTCTCCCTGTCAGCACCACGTTGTGGGCGTTTTAGAAATTAAAGAAAACAACGTAGTAGTAGTAACATTGCCCCTTGCATGTTTATGCTGAAAAAGAGAGAAATCTTAAACCCCTAGAAAAGCTCTCTTTTCAGAGCTTAAATGCGTATGTGCTTGATTATGATAAGAACCAACAGTTCAGCTAGTTCAGGTTCGCACAAAACCAGGGTCA
>LNSY01383301.1:0-17301 GCA_002024485.1 Artocarpus camansi
ACCTTTTGAAAATTTTTATCCGACAAAACTATTTACTTTTTGACAAACCAGACTTTACTGTACAACTTTTGACAAATGGGACCGTCAAATGTTAGACGTGCCAAAAACAATGATCTTCACAAACAACTACCAACTTTGTCCCACCTTTGATCCACCCCAATAAAAGTTCTACATTGCACACCGCCCCTAACACTAAAAACCTCATTATATGACATGTTTGGAGACGACCTTTTAGAGTGATGACCCCAACAAAGCATCTAGAGTCAAGCGGAAGACAAAAATTTAAAAACAAATGCAAGTGAAAGGTTTGAGAATTTAATGGTTTAGGAAAAAAAAAGAAAAGAAAACAAGTTATGAAAAAAAAATTAGGAGTAAGACATCAATTATCCATAATAAAAGGTGAAACATCGTTAACAAAATTTTAGCGTTGAAATAATTATAAGAGTGTTTTAGGTAATTTTGAAAATTTTTGCCTAAAAAAGAATATTTCCTTCATTTTTTTTATTGAAGGGAAGATTTCATTCATTTAACTATATTGAGAGTTTTACTATTATTAAGTTCGGTTAAAAGAGATGGTTGTAGGTTTCGCCTTAAGGGATGTTTCATGTAATCTTGAGGATGGGAATAAGAATTTACAAGATTCCTACATTTGATACAAGAATTATGATTTTTAAATTTCTAGGAAACTCAATCCCTATGAGATTCACTTTACCCCATATTAGGGTAATATGAATCTCATCCAACAAGGTAATATTCATATTTTCAAGAGTCTCAAGATAATGAAAATCTCACCTTTTCTTCCATGATAATGATGATGATAAATAAATAATATAAAAATATTAAATATTGATAATATTATTATTTAATGTTAATATTAATATAAAATGATAATATATATAAAGAACTATATTTTGATAATTATTTATATTGATATCTATACATTTTATATTATCTACCATAAAATATATATTGTATATAATATTTGAGAATAATTATATTATTATAAAACAATAATCATAAAATTATTATAAATTAATATTTAATGCAATATAGATATAAAAATTATGTCAATATAAAATAAAATTTAATAATAAAGATAATAGTAACATTAACAATAATGATAAAAATAAGAATAATATAATATTAATATTCATAGTAATATCAATATTTTATAATAATAAATATAAAATATAATTAAATACATATAATATTTTTATAACAATATTTTTATTTAATGTTAATATTGATATAAATAATAATATATTATTAATAATTATATTTTTATTATTATTTATGTTGGTATCAATATATTATTATTATATACAACATTTGAATATTAATATATTGTTAAATAATAATCCTATAATTATTATAAATTAATATTCTTAATAATTTAAATATAAATTTTATATTAATATAAAATAATAATTATTTAATAATTATGATAATAATAACATTAATAATTCATATTTATATTGTTACTATCATTTAGTATTTGTACTAACATACTATATAGATACATTTAATGTTAATACTACAAATTATTTTTATCAATTATATAAGATTGTCATATACAATCAAACACAATAATATATTGTTCATAAGAATCTAATAGAAGATTCTTATGTATAACTAAATGTGATAATATTGGTTTTTTGGGAAGCATAATGCCTACTATTACTTTCTTAGAAAAATAATTATTATTAATTACTGCATCCAAATGCCCTCTTAAGGTAAAAAAGTTTGGGAAAAGGAGTATTGTAATTTTTACATGTGTCATATGTAGTGTTTTTCTATTTAAATGACGTCAACTAAAGTATATTCATAGAAAAGTTGGAAGCAATAAGATTAACAATCTCTCTCAAGTAGCCTAACTAATTAATTAGTTTCTTTAGAAAAAATATTAATTTCACTTTTGGCCTCTCAAATATGCAATTTGTCTCATTTTAACCCTTGAACTATAAAATATGACATATGATACCCACTGAACTATGCAACTTAATCTATTTTGGCCCTAGAACTTTAAGATGTGGCATATGACACCTTTGAACTATGCAACTAGTTCCATTTTGACCCTCCAACTCTAAAACATGACATTTCCCACCCTTAAATTGTAGTGTCTAAAAAATCAACTAGTTAATAAGTAAAAGTAACTAAGAATTTTTTTTCATAATAACACCAGTAAGTTCATAATAGAGTAAAAACTTAGAACCTATAAGTGCAAGTTCCTATTAGATCGTTGAGAATGACAATAGTATAACGAGCTTAGTCATACAATGTATGTTGATCCAGTAAGGGAATAACTACGAGTTTTCAACTAGAAGGCTTTTCGATGGGCTGTGGTAGTAGGTAATAAGATGAACGATTATGAAAGCGTGTACGTTAAACAAGTCAATACATCTGTAATGGTCCGACTAGAATTTTGGTTGGATAATTAAGAACTCGATCGCTTATTTCCGAGAGAATTCAAGTGTTTAAGCCAAGGGTTTTTCTTGGAAACCCTAACACTTAATATACATAAAGATTCGTGTACGATTTAATAATTATAGTAGATTTGGTACAACACGGTACCACTAAGCATTTTGAGCAGTTATTAAAATGTGGTTAAAAATGAAAAAAAGAGTGTTGAAAAATTGGTTTAGTGACGCAACAAAATTTTAAAAATTTTAGTTTAACCACTAGGAAACTCACTCATGATGTTGCAAACAATAAATTTAATTTAATTGAACGTTCTAATTAAAGATCGAAAACAACACTTCGGACCAAATAATTCTTCAAGAGTGAACCTCTATCGATAGATTTTCAATGTTATTCTTTTCCTTTAGATTATTGTGTGTGTAGTACATCTCAATAATTCTCTAATACAGCTACACTCTTTCCAACCACTCAAGTGTTGAGAAATTAGAATTACTAAAGATGAGTAATCCAAGTTCTACTCTCTAATTTGCGCTTAAGGAGTCTAAGAATAAATGAAGATCCTAAGTCTCTATTTATAGAAGTAGGAGGAGGAGGAGCCAAAATTCTACCAAAATTAGAAGATAAATTTTTTCTCTCCTTGTCTAAAGTTGGCACCATTCCTAGTAGGGAATTCAAAATTTTCCAGCATAATCACAGTGTAGGATACCATGATTATTCGTATCATCTAGGATAATTCCAATTCAAACAACTCTAATTCAAATTAAAATTCTATAATTTAAAATTATAATCTAAGTTAAATAATTGTGAATAATTATCCATAATTCAAATTCAACTAGGATTTAAATTAATTATTCAAATACCAAATTTTAATATTGATTATTTAAAATCCCAATTACCAATTTAAATAATTATTTTTAAAAATTAATTAAATCATCAAATCTCCAAAAAACATGTAGATATGATACCTACCCTAGTAGGCTTTTACCTACTAGCACTTCAACCAGGACTATGGTCCATGCACCTTGTCATGCTTAACGGCCTGACTGGCATATACTTTTGTCTCACTCGTGCTAATCTAAATTTGTCTAATCTATGATAAAAAAGTTAGTGAGCTAGCTTTGGGACCAGATGGACATATATTATGAAGTTCCAATAATTACAAATAAATTAATCTCTAATTACTTATTCGTTTAATTATTAACTTCAATGTCACTCTATTATAGACTAGAAGCTACACTCTTCATAATATACAATATTACAAGACTCCTGATATATAAGTCTTGTTCATGACCTTTCATATTATGTGTATCCTTATAGGTTATTCATAATTAAATAAGAGACTTAGATTTCTTTTAATTTTTGATTATTTTATCTCAAATTTTTATTATTCTACCATTGGAATATCTACTCCTTTTGTAAAACATACAAACAAGATATCATCCAATTATCATATATATCCAAATGGTCGAGGCCTCATTATATTTTTCAATACTTGAATAATGCCTTTGAAAGGATAATATTGACTCTTTGTTAGAGAACTATGGATTCCTTGTCTATGAATTATGTTTTCATTAAATATAGGTTACATCTTTAACATATGGACAATAGAGCCTTCATCCATCGAAACTCTTGTCTTTCGTATATCAAACGATACAAGCTACAAACATGGAGTCATGAATTCACTTTAGGATTAAGATGACATATAAATAATTATCAAAGTGAATTGATATAAGTGAAACATAATTTTCATTAAATCAATCTAACTTTAAATCTAGTCCAATGTGTGACCACCACTAGGTCTACTACACCAATATGTCTACCATGAAGTTAATTGGCCATGTAAAAAGTGCTTAGCCATATACATAAACTGCAGACTATTGATTTAGACTATTAATCTCTGAATCGAATCTATTTGCATATAAACCTCATATATGCTCAATTTCAAGATTGGTTCTAATAGTCACGGGGTCACATATTTACTAATATACAAATTAATATGAAAATAATTTAAGGACTATTATTAATACATAAAATATTTACATTATCAGTCATTTCATCAAATATATAATAAATATAATTAAAATATTTATGCCTTAGGGTACCGATCCTAAGAGGGAGTATGTCAGCAAGAATCTTGAAATTCAATAGATAAGAATTTAAATTATCATATTGAATTGGTAGTGTATATAATAGACACTCGAACACAATTAATTGATATTAGTTAGCTCTCACTTAGTTTTGAAAGTTCATGCTGGTAAACATTGCAACTAGCATCACAAGTGTTGCAAACTTTGGTTAGTAATGACCCAGAAAAAAATCCTAGAATTAAATATTATAATTTAAATTTTAAGTCAAAGATTTTCCAACAAAATTTCATGTTTTGTTTTATAATTGGAAAATCTATGGAGTTATAATATAAATTTCAAAATTCTAAACCAAATATCAAAGCCAAATTTATTAGATTTATGAGTAATAATTTGATTAATGATTTTCATTGCTAATTAAGCTGGAGGAAAATTGAAAACCATGAATTAACTTAAAAATTCAATATATGAGAAATTCAAGTGCAATGTGAGGTAAGCAATATTTTGAGAAACATTTTAACATGCAAAAAGTCCTTAATTGCCTATTACTTAGAAATCAAAGTTACAAAAGTAGCATTTTAAAGACTATGTCATTTTTGAAATAAGTGCTACAAAAGTCAAGATTAGGTCTTGTTCATTCAAAGAATAGTCTTAAAATTGATGGCAGTTAAATTTTAGTATGCGGTTTATCAAAAGTAATGTTAATAATTCATTCAAAGTTTAGTTTCAAAAGTACAATTTAGCAAAATTAGTGGACCTATCGAAAACCAAAAATATCCTGTTAGCTAGCCTGTTACTCCAATCAAATAGGAGAGGACACGATCCCATGATTGAAGAAAGTGTATGGGTAAAGTATAGGAACAAAGAGACATGGATAGCATAAAGCATAAAGCAATTTTGACTTTGATGGGGCAAAGTCGGCCTTCAAGTTTTCTTAAGTTTTGTGTCATCTCTTAAGTTATATTTTGATCTAAATTTTGATCCAATAAGCTCACCTCGAAGCTTAAATACCAAGTTAAGAAATTAAGCCAAGAATAGTGCAAAAGTCTATAAATAGACCTAAGGTTACCAATAGCTCATTTTGCTTAATTCTTCCCCATTTCTCTTAGAGTAAAACTGGTCCTCTTCCTCCTTGTAAACTCTCAAAATCTTTCTTTTTCACTTTCATTTCTACTTACAAACCCACCCAAACTAAGAGGAAGAGAAAGAAAGAAGGAACAAAGATCAAGAACAACAAGTCTTTGAGGGCATACCTCTTAACCCATGACCTTTTATGCTTAATGTTTTATCTAAGTTTTATGTTTATTATTGTTAAAATACGTAATAAATTTCCAAAATTATATTTATGTTACTGTTGAAAGTTTATGGGTTTTTAGAGAGAAAAAAAATTGGTCGTACTCTTTAATTAAAGAAACGAACGATAAGGTTTCGTGAATCAAGAGGAATAAGATCTGTAATAATCAAGCTTTTAAACTGAGTAATAACTGGACTCAATAATTAACGTTCACATTTCATATCGATATGTAAACTGATAGTAGTAAGTTAGTAAATGAGAATATAATTGTTCAAATAAGACACTTAGCTGGTTAACAGAGGATCCAGAAGATCATTATTACTATATTAATCCTAAGTAAGTTCAAGCCCCACCTATAGTATGGAATAGAGGTTTTAAGGGAAAAATATATATACAAATGTATTTATGAATTTAATGTATTTAGAGAAATATGTTTGATGTGCATATATTAGTAAATAAATCATCATGCAAGGTATGTCAACCTAAGTTAATAGACTGATGAATTGAATCACTAGACAAGAAAAAAAGAAAGAAATGTTGTACTAGCTTACGACTCAAAGAGGAATCCTAAGTTATGTTTGGTCTTGGTGTTACGATGACCCATAGGGGTGTATGGTACGAACACTTGGGCCCTAGTTAAGTTAAAGATATGAAAGGAATAATGAATGCCATAAACAAGCATAAATGGATCATGCATACAAGTAGGATATGCATGTAGGCTACGTTTGCACTTATTGAGCATTAGCTCATTTAGTTATTTCATGCTGTAGGAATTTTAGCCAAAAGACTAGAGTAAAATCACTATTGAGTTGGCAATAGTACATGAGCAAATGTATAGAGAAGAGTATGGACAAGAATGTTTTCGCTATATATGTCTATTAAATATATTTGAAACATATTGTGAAGGAATACTAAGTATAAGGGGTGATGTAATATAAAGTTAGTTATGAAGATAAAACTCTTTTGGAAAATAATATGATAATTATATATAAAGGGGTTTATACATATATGTGTGCATATAAAAAAAGAGAAAAAATTATTCTATGTTTTTATAGCTATGCAAGGAAGAAAAGTATTAAGGTACGACCCAAAAGATGATAGGTCGTTACAATTAGTATCATAACTAATATCTTGCCATCCTACTACATATTGCCACATTTAGATCTATCACAGCTCAAGTAAGATAGTTTTCTTATATGGAAATATAATATAACTATAGTTAACTCCACCTGACGATCATCATAGGACGCTGATTAAAGAGCTAGTATGGCTTTTCAAGATATGGTACCACCTTGTTATGATGGTAGCAGATAACCTATGGTATTAACAGAATGATTTAATGTTGTAGAGGTCATATTTGCCTTATGCCATAACCCACCACATCTGCAAATTATTGTCTTCAAAGAGGGAAGCATTAGCGTGGTGGATCAGGCTTGGTCCAAGGGAACAACATCACGATTGGCAAGGCTTTAAAGCACAAATTTCTACAAAATTTGCTCCACCATTACCTCCACTTGTCAACGAAGTATAAGTTCAAGTCAATCCATTTATTTGGGGTGATTGGCGCTATTGAATTGACACACACTTGAAAGCAATATGGGGAAGATATATGGGTGAATTCGTTGAGCATTACCTCATAAGATTTTGTCACACTAGCACCAATGATTCCACCAAAGATACACTTATGACGAGTGTGTGAACTGGTATGGCATGATCTTCTAGATAAAATTCAAAACCTGATCCAATATCCTCCGAATTTTCTTAATTTAGATGATTTCATTGCTGAAATACTACATGCAAAGCAAAATATAGTAGCTCTGTTTGATGATTGTCCTACGGACATGGATGAGGATGATGACAAAGAGGAAGAGCTCGACTATGTCCCTAGACCACCTAAACCTAGTTATGCTAATGACAATCAACCCACGACTCTAGTGAGGAAGAGGAGGAAGACCCGGAGATAGATCCAATAAACAATGATATGTTAGATATTAACTCTGATTAGGAAAGATAGACCTTTTTGTTTTAAGTTTGTATGTAATTGTGTGGCTACTAAAATTTTGATTTCATTAACATTGTATATGTGTATCCCGTATAAGCAATATCATTCCCGACAATGGTGTTCATATTGTTCAATGAAGATTACTGCTCCCAAAAATGATATGAAAGTTCATGTATATAAGTTAACTATGTAAGACATTTAGCCACATATGTAATGTTTTGTTAACAAAAGGTGTAAAAAGTGAATGTAATAAAATAATGTTATGTTTATTTTACTGTCTACAACTATTTTATGTACTCATGTTACTTAGGGAAAAAATGATAAATTTTATTAAATCAACAATATATGTGACGTAATACAATTATGTTACAGGAGGACTTTAACCATCAACAATGGCTGAAACCTCCAAAGGTCCCTCAAATCTAGACTTAACGATTCTAATCCTTGAGCTACAATAGAAGCTCTAAGCTTAGGAGTAAGAGATGCAAGGATTTTGTGACCAATTGGCTCACCAAAACCTTGTACCCCCAATACATGTGGACCTTCCACCGCTAGCACAGCCAGCACCATAGGCAGACCGACTGGTCCTAGTAGCTCTTGTAGTTCCTATCACGGATTTCTATGAAAGATTTTGATAAATAAAAGTCCTAGAATTCGATGGATCAATAAACCTGTTGGATGTAGATGATTGGCTTACCAGCATAGAGAGAGTCTTGAAATTTGTAGGACAGTGATCACAAAAAGGTTGTATGTGCCTGCTTTTCTCTCAACAAAGTTGCAGGAAGATGTAGCAATCGATGGAACGTAGGAAAAATATAGATGAAATGACCTGGTCAATATTCATTGAGGAATTCAGAAGAGCCTATTTTAATGTTGAAACAAAGGTAGCAAAGCAGGAGGAATTCAACAACTTCCAACAAGGTAATTTATCAATCACTAATGCTATGAGGAGGTTCTAGTTGGCACATCTTTGTTCCAAACTAGGGCGTACTGATTTAGAAAGGACAAGAAGGTTAATGAGGATGTTTCGCACCGACATTGCCCTGATTATTGATAGTGAGGGGCAAGCACCTAAGGATGTAGAAGATTGTATTGAGTGGTTTCTTGAGTTGAATTTAGAATCTCTCGTGACAAAAAAGAAAAAGCAAAGATCATTAAAGCTTAGAGAGAGGAAAGGGCTTGGCTAAGCAAAATCAGGCTTCATTGGCAAAAGGACAAGGACAAACTTAAAACAACCAGCCCAGACATAATTGCAATAGTAATAATAAAAGGAAGTGGAATGCAAATAACCAAGGGAGTTGAAAGGGACAATCTTGGAAGAGGATAAATGATGGATGGAAAAGTAAACCCTTATGTGGGCAATGTGGGAAAAGACATGCTGGGGAATGTAAAGCTGGTATTAATAAGTGTTTTATCTGTGGCAAATAATGATACTATGCTAAGAATTGTTTCTCTAATCCTTAGAACAAGATTAACTAGAACTAGTTTAACCAATGGACAGATCTACATGTACACTAAAAGTGAGGGCGATGCTAGAACCTCAACAATGCTAACAGGTTAGCTTTTTGTCGCCAAAACTAATGCCTATGTTTTATTTAATTTTGGAGTAATCCATTTGTTTGCATCACTTAAATTTGCAAAATACATGTGGTTTAAAGGAGATAGGATAGGATAGACCTTTAGGACTACACTTCTCTTTGGAGAAGTATTAAGTTCTGATCATTGGTTATGTCATGTACCAATCATCATTTGCAGTAGAGAATTATTTCTCGATTTAATAATAATCGATATTCAAGATTACGATATTATCTTAGGATGGATTTCTTGGGAAAGTATGTCACCAACATTAATTGCCGACATCACAAAGTTACATTTTGGCCACCCAGAAGTTATAAGTTTGTATTTACTAGAATAACCCTTAAGACTCCAAAAGTGCTAATATATGCTCTGAAGGCAAAGATGTTGTTGAATAGTGGATGCATGGGTTACCATATGAATTTGGTAATAAAGATCAAGAAGCTTAATTAGGACCAAAGAATGTTTCAATAGTGAAAGAATTTATTGGTATATTTCCAAACGAATTGCCAAGATTACCTTCAGAATGAGAAATTTCATTTGAAATCGAATTGACGCCCAATACTGCCCCAATTTTGAAGAAACCTTATCGCATGGCACCAATAGAACTTAAGGAACTTTAGATTTAGCCATAGGAATTGTTGAATAAAGGATTTATCTAGCCAAGCCATTCTTCATAGGAAGCACCAGCACTATTCGTGAAGAATAAATATGCAACTTTACAAATATGCATCAATTACTGAACTGAATAAAGTCATGAACAATAACAAGTATCTTATTCTAAGAATTGATGATCTTTTTGACCAATTGAAAGGAGTAGCAGTATTCTTAAAGATTAACTTGCATTCTAGATATCACCAATTCCAAGTCAAAGAAGAAGATGTGCCAAAGACGGTGTTCCAAACACATTATGGATATTACAAGTTCTACATTATGCTATTTGAATTAACCAACACCCCAACAACCTTTATGGATTTAATGAATCGAGGTTTCAAAGATTACCTTGACAAATTCGTCATCGTTTTCATTGACGACATTTTGATCCATTCAATAACTCTAGAAGAACATAAGGAGTATTTAAGGATTGCACTTCAGCTATTAAGGAAACATCAACTATTTGCCAAGTTTTCAAAATGTGAATTGTGGCTAGAAAATGTTCATTTTTTAGGACATGTGGTATCATGAAGTAGAGTTTCTGTTGATCCCACTAAAGTTAAAGCAGTAAAGAAGTGGGCTACATAAAAAAATGTTACCAAGATTAGGAGTTTCCTTGGATTAGTAAGGTGTTATCGATATTTTGTAGAAGGATTTTCTAGACTCGTAATACCACTCATAGCCCTTACTTGAAAAGGAAAGAAATTTGAATAGACTAAAAAGTGTGACGAAAGTTTTTAGCAGCTCAAGAGAAGACTTACAAGTGCACTTATATTGACCATACTTGATCTAAATTTAGGAATTTTGTGATCTATAGTGATACGTCAAAAATAGGCTTAGAGTTGTACTTATACAAAATAGAAAAGTGATTGCATATGCGTCTTGGCGACTAAAAGATCATGAAAAGATGTATCCAACCCACGATTTGGAGTTAGCAGCAGTGGTGTTCGCATTAAAAATCTAATGTCACTACTTATATTGGACTAAATTAAAGGTGGCAATAATCGTGTTCGTGCCGTGTTCATATCAGCACGTTTACAACACGACACGTTTAGCCCAAACATAAACATAGCACGAATAATAAACATGCCAAAATTGCAAACACAAACATGACACGCCTATGGCACGCGAACATGGCATGACATGATTAACATGATTATTAAATGTGTTGTGACAGGTTGACATGGTAACAACACACATATGACTCGTTTATGACCCAATTAACTAAAAATTTAAAAAAATTAAAAAAATTAAAAAAAATTAAAAAGCCAATAAAGAAAATTAACAAAGACACAATATCTAATTAATACTAACCTACTATAAATATTTCAAATATTTTTGTTTTTAAGTTTAAATGTGTTATAAATGCGTGGGTCGTGTCGTGCCGTGTCAACATATTTACGACTCATTTAATTAAACGTGTTAAGGCGTGTTAGCATGAATCTAACCTGTTTATTTTCGTGTTATTCATGCCACCCATTTATAGCACAATTAATAAACGTGTAGTCCAAACCCATTTATCTTGTGTCGTTTTCATATCATGTCATCGTGCATGTCTGAAATTGCTGACCCTAGACTAAATGCAAGATTTTTACCGACCATCAAAGCCTTAAATACATTTTCACTCAGAAGGAACTTAACATGAGGCAATGAAGATGGCTTGAATTGGTTAAAGATTATGACTATGAAATCTTGTATCACCTCAAAAAAGCTAATCGAGTAGCCAACATGGTTAACTAAAGAGCCACATCTCCTCTTGCAATAATGCAACTATTACCATGACCTCTTCAAAAAGACCTGGTAGAATCAAGAATTGAAATGATCATAGGAAGATTAGCTAATTTATCATTCCAACCAATCATTTTGGAGAACCTAAATGAACGACAAGAAACGGATTTTCCATTACCCAGGCTTAAGAATAAAGCTTTGGAGAATAAGGGAGTAGAGTTTAGCGTCTCAAAAGATGGTATTCTCCGTTATAAAGGCAAGTTGTGCATTCCAAATAACAAAGATTTAAAAAGACAAATACGAGAAGAAGCTCATCAAAACACCATATTTTGTTCATCCGGGAGCTACCAAAATGCATAGAGTCTTAAAGGAGCATTATTAGTGGCGCGGAATGAAGAATGATGTCGTTCATTTTGTTAACAAATGCCTCACATGTCAAAAGGTAAAGGATGAACACCAGCGACCCACAGGAGAATTGTAGAAGATTTAGATTCTAGAATAGAAATGGGATTAAATAACCATGGATCTTGTGACTGGATTATCAAAAACTACTGGAGGACATGATGCTATATGGGTAATTGTAGACCAATTAACTAAATCTGCATACTTAGCAATTCTATGGAATAGCTAGCTAAACAATAGGTCCTTTCAATAGATAGATTGGATAGAGTACCAAAATCTATTATTTTCGATCATGATGGTCGATTCACCTTCAAATTCTAGAAAAGTGTTCACCAAGCAATGGGTACAAATTTGACTTTCAATATAGCTTTCTATCCTTAAACAAATGGTCAATCGAAAAGGACTACCAAACTCTAAAAGATATGTTAAGAGCCTGTGTGCTAGACTTGAAGGGAGGATGGGATAAAAATCTTTCATTAATTGAATTCGCATGCAAAAACAGTTTTCAAGCCTCCATTGGTATGGCTCCATATGAAGCCCTTTATGGAAAGAGAAGTAGGTCTCCTCTGCACTGGAATGAAAGAAAGGAAAAGGCATTATCAACAATAGACTTTGTTTAAAAAACAATGGAAGATGTGAAGTTAATCTGTCAATAAATAGATACTGCTTACAGTCATTAGAAGAGTTATGCCAATCAACGACAAAGACCCTTAGTATTTTAGGTGGGAAATTTGGTCTTTCTTAAGTTAGCGCTAATGAAAGAGATAATAGGGTTTAGGAAAAAGGAAAAACTCAATCCAAGTTATATTGGACCATATGAGTTTTGGGCAAAGGTGGGCAATGCTACCTATAAATTAGCCCTACCTCTTGAATTGGCATCGGTACATAATGTATTCTATGTATCAATACTAAAGAAGTATGTATTAGATCCATCACATGTACTCCAACATGAGCCAATTGAGGTACAAGAAGATTTGTCCTATGAGGAAAAACTAGTTCAAGTACTGGCGCAAGAAGTGAAGGAATTAGGGAACAAGAAGATACCATTTGTCAAAGCCTTATGGCATAACTAACAAGTAGAAGAGGCAACTTAGGAATGAGATGATGAAATAAGAAAAAACTACCTAGAGTTATTCTGATTTTAGAGGACAAAATTTTTTAAAAATGATATATTGTAATGCTCAAGGAGAAATTTATTATTAATTCAAGTACTTATTTGGATTTTATTAATGAATCTATACTTATAAATCTTTTTTATATGAATTACAATAAAGTATATATGAACAATGTTAATGCGAAATTTGAATTTTGTGCAATTTAGAATATTGTTAATATAAAAATTTGTGAGCTTATGTACTCAAAGATTTTGTGAATACTATTTGTAAAAGGAAATTTATATCACAATCAATTCTAATATTGTGATATAAATTAATAAAAGATTAAAGTGCTAATTAAAGTAGAAAAACATGCCATATCCCAAAACAACGTAAGTACACCGTTTAAGTAAAAAACATAGATATATGGAGTACTATGTTGAGATTGGAAAAGTGAATCAAAAAGTACGTTAGAATATCTTAGATTGTTTCGGTACATTTTCCTTCAGTTTTACCCTAACAATATAAGAAAAATGTAGTACGGTGTAAAATTACACTGTGTAAAAAACTACGAAACCCCCCAAGGGGACATCTAAAAGGTGGAGATTAAGCCACCACATCTCCTTGATATGGCTAAACCATATCTTGCCAAGATTAAACTTTTTTTTCACCCTTAATGGTGTTTAATGGTGAGTCACCAATTTGTGGAAAAAAAATCTAACTTCTTACTCATAAAAATCCTAGGCAACAAGAAACCAAAGAAATCATTTCACTTCTTCTCCCTTCCTTGCATGGCAGCCTCTAGTTTCCCTTCTCACAAAATTTTTTCAAAGAAACTCTTCACAAAAATATCACCCAAACAAGTTTAAGCCAAGACTAAGTTTCAAGATTGAAGAATTTCTAAACTTTAAAGGTAAAATCCTAAGCTTTCTTCAAGTTTTTCTAGGGTTTTCTTTAGGGTTTGAAGGAGAATTTGATAAGGGTCTTCTTGCCATGATTGATGTCTAGGAAGGTTGACAAAAAAATCAAGTCTTGAAGAGATTTACAAGCTCACCAATTTTTGGTAAAAAGTCTAACTTCCCATTTTAAAGTTTATAGTTGTTGTTTTTTTTTTTAAATATGGTATGTAATTATTTAAGTTGCTCTATTGTATGTTTAAATAACTTTATGGAATGTATGATTAATATTATGCTATGTCATGCTTTGTTTATGCTTACTATGTTTATGCTATGTCACGGCATGTTATGTTATGTCATGATATGATATGCCTTGATATGTTATATCACTAATGATGTGCCATGGTATGATATGTCGTATTAGGTTATGTCATGCCATGATTATATCATACATCATATGTGATGTATACATTTTAAGTCAAGCATCAATTTAGTAATATTGTATATGGCAAACACACAATAAGATAAGTGAACAAATAAGACAAAATAAGTTAAAGGTGTCATAACAAACTCTCGACCTACGGAGAGACATTAAGTTAAGTTTATGATCTCAGTGTCATTGGGGAGCTCATAGAGCCAAACCTCCGATGATTGCTTTTAGCCGATAGAAACACTTGGGCCCGTTAAGTATAATAAGATATATTCATAATAAAGCCTAATAAGCTCATGAATGATTTGTTAAATACTTTAAATTATGTTATGCTTGTGCAAGTTCCTACTTGTTGAGCAAAATCTCACTCAGTTTTGTTTATGCTATAAGCAAGAAACCTATTAGCAACACTTGATGGATAGTGGGAAACAATAGATGAATGGTGGAGATGAGAATAAGTACTACTTATGCAAATGATTGTTCAGTAGTATGTTTGAAATGAATTGTGTTTGTATGCCCAAATAGTTTATGCAAGTAAGTTTTAAAAACTAAGGTTGTAATCATATAGCCTTAGTCTAGATTAGTCCATCATTAATATGTTACAACAATTACCACAACAAATATGCGTAAGTTTAAATAAGAAAATTTACATCAGTATTTAATTTAGAAACATTTTAAAAAGTTATATATTAAATTAATAAAAATTTTAAAATAAACTATTTCAAGTAATTTTTATTACGATTTAAAAAATATTCAACAAATTTAAGCAATTTATGTTAAGATATGTTTGAGTACAAGATTATGTAGTTTAATGGGCACGTAAATAGGGCCGTTTCATAAACTATGTAGCTTGCCCTAATTTGATCCTTTGGTGACAAAATTAGTTAAATATTAAAGATTAAGGCACATGATTCTTGTCTGATTATTTAAAGAGGGCCCCTTTTAGAAAATCCTATTTACAAGTAAATGGCCGCCACGATCCACGTTGTTTTTATATTTAGACCCTAAAATCAATATTATTGGATTGTCGCATAATGTGTGTGGGCATGAATTTGGTCATAAATGCATGTTTCCATTAGGGGCGATATATAAATGTATTTGTTGCATTATTATATATTTTAATTATGAAATTAAATTAAAAAGGCTTAATTTGATTTGTTGTAATATATATAATTTTCTATGTGTTTATTTTGTCTACTAGTGCATTTAACATGATGACATACACAATGAAAAAAAATCTACATCCTACTGTAATACATATATATATAAGTGGAAAATTTGGTAAAACTTTTATCAAAAAATTATAAAAATAAAAAATACTAAACCTTATGTAATGTAGAAACAAAGATTTTGTTTATAATTTATTTTTCATTTTAATTTTCAAAAAAATACAATTCAACATAAGATGTTCACAAGGGAAAAAATTCTACATCCCCACTGTAATACATACTCATTTAAGTAGAAAATTTGCTAAAACTTTTATCAAAAAAATTATAAAAAGGAAAATAGTAAAACTTATATAATGGGGAAACAAACTTAAAGGATTTTTCTTCCAAAAACATATTAGAGCTAAAAGGTGTCATTTGTCTTAATATTTAACTAGTTTAATAGTGAAAATCAAAATAAGACAAGTTTAGGGTGCGATTTATCATGTTTTAAGATATAAATATCAAAATGAGATAAGTTACATAGTTTAGGGATCAAAATAAAACATGTTATATAATTTGGGGGGTTAAAAGTGAAATCGACCCAACAAAAAAAAAGAAGAAGAAAAAGGGGAAACCCAAAAAGGAAGCTGAGAGTGTCCATAAATCCACATGGCGAATGGTGAGTGGTTCCTTGGAAGAATGGATTGGCACCAAGTAAGTAAGAAAGCAGTGGTAGAAAGGAGTTGTCTTGAGCAGACAAGTGCTTTAGCAAAAGGTCGTTGCTAGGCGTGTGCTACCCATACTCCAAGCACCACCCAATAATCGTTCTCTTATTTTATTGCTGCACGCAAACAAAAGACGTGCAAATCACTAACCTTCCTTAATTGTCTTTTTTCTCTACTTATCCCTAAACCACTTTTTTTCTTCCTAAAAATCATTTGGGAAACTCTATTATTAATTTAAAAAAATATTAGAAGCACCATTAATGCCAAACAATACAGCCAATAGAAGTTGGATCTCATCAATGAAAACTATGATGTGAACTTGATCCCATCAATGAAAACTATGATCTGAAACCTATCTCTTATTAATGTTTGGTGCTTAATAACATCAGTACCACAAAATATTATTTTTTATTAATTATAGTAAATGCTAAGCTTTTTAAGAAGTCTCACATGTAATATGTATAAATTAAAGCCATCGCATAAATTTTATTTTATGCCAAAATAATTTAAATGTACAATGACAAACACTATTTGTCATAAATTAATGCTTTATATTTTAAAAATATTCTAAAACGTTTGAAAAATATATTGGAGTATAAGACACCTAAAGACAAACTCTATTGATCATATTTGCCTTTGGTATTTTGTTCAATTTCAACACATTTTACTACTCTATTAGAGGTTCCTTATGTCCTTATCATACTTTAGTTTAACAGTTTTAACGGCCTATCCTGTTGGGTTTAATACCCTAAAAGCTGTGACATTATACATATTGTTAATAAATAAATAAAGTAATAATTATAATCATTTTAGTTGCTTATATGTATTATGAATACTTTTATAAACATCAA
>LNSY01383392.1:0-10436 GCA_002024485.1 Artocarpus camansi
CCCTTTGACCTCATAATGTAATGGTATGGGATGAAGTTTGATGTAGTTTTCAGGCTTATACGGAAGTTTTTCTCATACACAAAATAATTTATATTTTTTTAAAACAATTTAATAAAAGAAAAAGAAAAAAAGGCTCATGCGCCCTTAAAAATAATATAATACCAAACATGCCCATCCTGCTAGATTGTTGCTTGTGGTCACCTATTGTGAATCACTGTCACTCGGATCTCCTTTTCTTGCCACACCCTGGGCGGAGATCTCAGTCGCTTGCTGCCTAATCTGTGTCGTTCGTGACTGTCTAGTCGTAGATCTCAGCCACCTGTCACCCTAACCTCGCAACCCATCTAGGACAGTGCAATGCCTATCTCCGTGACCCCCAACCTCGATTCTCATCCATCACAAGCCCCCGCCACTTGGTCTGGCGTTAGAACTCAAACCAACTCATGTTTTCTACACACAGAAAAAAAGTGAGAAAGAGGGTCTTTAAAAAATGTTAAATTATTATTTTTTTTTGAATTGGAAGCAAAATTAATTTGTATTCTGCAGAAACAATTTACTCATTATATAGACATATATGTTCACGGTAGAATTTTACCAACAAGGCAGGAAAATAAAAACCATAAAAAAATTATAATGGTTCACTTTTTTAAAAGTTTTGTCTAGTTTAAAGCGGAAAAAACGGTTCATTATACTCCGATCTCAGGGATTTGTGAGTTTAATATAACCCTTCACAATTAATTCAAATAAATAAAATTAATTATTACAATTAATTCAAATAAATAAAATTAATTATTTAATAAAATTAGAGAATTATCTGTTTCCCTTTTGAATTGGGCTTGTTTCCTTTATTCTCGTGATTTTTGTGATATCCAGGATAGAAAAAATCTGATAGTTTCTCAATTTGAATTCAAAGGAGACGATTCGTTGAATGTAGTCATGTTGTTAGCTCGACTTGTTGCCGTCCGACTTGATCTTGCTAGTCCGCCAAGTCCGTTAGTTACATAGCCTCCACCTCCATAATATTTTGTGTCTGTGGACTTTAGTTGATCTTCGAGCCCAATCCATTGGCCTGTTGAGATTACTCACAACAACACACACATATATATATATATATTCAAATCTATTCAACTTCGTTCTCTGTGTTCTGCAATAGGAAAATAAAAAGGATAAAAAAAACCTACCCTATTAGATTCCAGGCCTAAAGTCACATCTGAATGGAAACAAATTCGAGTAATTGCCCTTCCTTCCTTGGATTTGTGGCCTTTAAACAATGCTCATTGACAATACAGTGTATGCTTTCAAATTAATCAGATTATGAAAGATATGAAACTTTTGCGTTTGGGTTGAGGCGGAGTGTCTTAGGAGAGCTTGATCCTTAAAATGTATTTAATGGGTCCTACGGTAATTAAAAAAAATTCAAAATACGTGTAATCTCATGTGGAGAGTTGAAAAAAAAAAAGAAGGAAATTTATCTTTCTAGCCATAACATTTTGATCTAAAGGCTCTTAATAACTGCTTTATCAAGCTCCCTTTAAAAAAATGAAAATCTTAGTGGCAAGTCAATCAAAGTAGTCAAAAAAAGGAAATTAAAATTCCCTTTTTTTCCCCAAAAGGAAAAAACGCCCCTTTGAAGCACATGCAATTATTATAAACAAGAAGAAGCCCGGAGAAAAGAATATTTATGGTCACTCGTGTTACAGCCATATATAATAAAATATGGATAAATCTACTGAACAAGTTAAGCTACTTATTTCCAAATTACCCTAGCGAATCTTTCCTAATTGACTCCGCATTTTAGCAAGGGAAAATAATTTAACAACCATGTATTCCTTCTAAAATATTCTTACCTTTTGGTGACAAACGGTTGTACTGAGGCCAATATAATAATAACACTGAAGTTGATCAAATGGTAGAAACAAGTCACAGAAATATCTATTGTGAATGTGTTTAGCATTAATCTAATGAAATAAATCTCTCTGTATGTCTGTAATGAAGATTTTGGATTACTTGTATTAATGTATGGTCGCAATTTGCAACTAATATATGCTTTTTTTTTATTCATTAGAATTGGAGCTCTACTATTTTTAGCTCTATCACAATCAAAATTTGAAGTGAATATAAAAATTTTTTGTGTGAGATAATAATAATATTATTGTGTTAAGGAACTCGGTTTGAACAAATATTTGAAATTAAAAACATTATAACAATTTCATAGGGTGTTTAGTATGGTGGTTAAAACTATTAGTTAGAACTGTAAACATTGTAGCATGTGAGAGCTTTATATTATAGCAACTTTTTTCTTTAATTATAACATATAAAGGTTTTATATTGTTTCTAAATAAAAATTTGATTAGAACAACTTTATCAAATACGTTATGATTTTTATAAAAGAAAATACTATAATAAAAATGAGTATTTTATAATGGTTGCAGTAGGAGGAAAGGAGCAAGAATATTTCTATTCTAAGGTTGCCAATCACCATGCATTATTTTTTGCATGGAAGCACAATTCCTATTACTTGCTAGATTCTGACAATGTAAAAAATGAGAATCAGAAAAGTGATTTATTTATCTATTTATTTGCTTTATACAGGAGTGTTATCGAACTTCTGTGGCAGTTTTTTGTTTTTTTAGTTTTTGTTTCTGATCCAACTTGCCACAAACCAACATCAACCTTACTAAGCTTTATGTACTTTCGTCCCAATCATTTTTCTTTCCCAAAAGCGTCTAGAAGGCAACACAAGTGTCCAAGAACCATGTACTCGGCAAGTGTCAGGAAAAATGACTAGCACAAGGTGCATAATTAGACCCAAATTTTAAATTAACGTTTCAAACATCAATTATTGTTATAATAAAATTTAAATCTCACTCAGCCCGAGAAAAAAAAAAAAGAGAAAAAAGGGTTTACATGTGAAAAAAGGGGGGTTTTTAAATCTCTCGAATCAGAGTTTTCATGAAAATAGTTATGATTTTTTGAAATTGACCAAAAACGCCGTACAATTTTATATGGACCTGAAATTAGAATAAATTTTGAGGGCTTTTTTGTTAGGCAAATTATTATCAAAATATGCATATAATATGTCAAACTCTTCATTTTTGAGTCTAGTTTCTAATGCCACTATTTTGACTGATTTGGAGTTATGAAGAAATTATTATGAATTTTTAAGTAAATAAAGATCATTCTGCCTACTTTTGGGAATTATGCTCTAGGTTCATAAATTATGATTTTGTGCTTCTTGATGATATTAAGTAATGATGTGATGTTCAATGATAGTATGAGATGTTTTTATGTTGTTAATCGTATTATAAGTGACTTATGGTTAATATGAATGTTTGGCATGAACTTTTCAAAGAAACGAGCACACTAAAGACCTGAGTCATCGTGTCACCTACAATTGAAGGTTAAGTAAGTCCGGGGGTCAAATAAGTACATCTCTCACCTGCAATATAATTGTTCAAAATTAAAAAGCATTGATGTTGATGATATATTATGCAAGACGTTTTAAGATGAGGATTTTTAATAATGAGAAAATTGATGAAAAACGATGAAAAATGATATTATTTTTATCTCATTATTTTATTTGATGGATATTTTTTATGAAAACTTATATATATGTATTATCTATATTATTATTTTCATGTTTTAAAAAAAGGCGTTGTATGCTTGATAGATTGATGGTGATGATGGGGTCCGATGACGGACCGATTGTTAAGCAGTTGCTTCATCTTTATTGCAGTTAATTTGGGGGTCGTTCTCTCACTCTTTCCATGGCTAGCGTTGTGATAATATAATACCAGGGCCCTACTATATGATATTTTGAAGTATTATTATATGTATTATTTTAAAAATATATATTTACTTATTGATGAAAATGTTTTGTGAGAGTTAGAGTGTACTTGTTAAGCATTATGGTTACTAGATATTTCTCATATTGCAGATAAGAATAGGAGTTAGGTATGAGGATGGAGAAGCTCGATGTTGGTGTGTGCGTTGTGGTGGACATGGAATATCAGAGTGACGCATCCTAAATTAATGATGATTTTAGCTTTTATTTAATTATTTATAATTCTGCAGATTTTAGTTTTTTATTTATTTTATGATATTCTGTACGTTAAAGACATTTTGTTAAGTTTAATGCTTTTGGTAACATTGCAACTATGTTTTTGTAATGACCAAAAAAATCCATAAATTATTAAGTGTAATTAATTAAAGATTTTTGCATAACTACGCCATTGAGTTCATAGGAATATATAAGTTTAGAATTTATAAGTTTTAGGTTTTAGTAAGAATTACGAGAAATGTTCATGAGGGAGCACAAAAACTAAAAAATGATTGATTTTAGATAAGTCAATACATTTTTTAGAAGTCTAAGATAGACTTTTGTTCGATAATAAAGCATTAGATTAATTACGCTATATAAAACTCAAGAAATGAAGTCAAGGGTTTTCTTAAAAAAACCCAAACACTTAACGTGGAGATTCAACTAAAAATTCCGCACTTTTATAATTAGAGTAAATTCGGTAATATATAATACTGTTAGGCATTGCAAGGATAATTTTGAAGAAATTATTTAAGATTAGGAGACCTGTCATCTTAAGATTAAAGATGAATAGAGCCTATCAACGAGGAATCTTAGATTTAATAAATTAGATTTTCAAGTATGTATACTGTGTTAAAGTGTACATATAGACACATTAATGTAGTTAAATAAAAAAAAATAATGTTATAAGCATTAAAAACCTAGTCCATTGTAGTGAAGGGTGAGAAAATCCTAGAAATTAATATTGTAGTTTACATATTTAAATCAAGGATTTTCTTGGAAATATTATATATGAATTTTATATTTGAAGAATTTACGAAATTAATATAAGAATATTCCAAAAATTCTATAGTGAATTTTATAGTTAAATTTATTAACTATCGTAATTTAATAAATAGATTGATAAATTATACAATTACTAAGGTAGGAGAAATTTCAATCTATAAATATCTCAAGAAATTTAATTATAAGAATTTTTGAGTGCATTATTAAGTTAACAGTGTACGGAAAAACACTTTAACACAAATTAAATCAGTAATTGCCAATTAATTGAAAAATAGAGCTACACGAGTAGCAATATCGATGGAAAATGCTACGCAAACTAGGGTAGTGATACTATTAAAAACTATGTCATTACTGAGTCTAGATATTTTAAAAGTCAAGTATAGATTTTTATTAAGACTAGAATAAATTTCTCGACACAACCCAGTCAAAATTCGGTTCATAATTAAACTTATATCATTATTAGTTCATACTGTGGTTGGCATGTCACAGTATTTAAAAAATAGGAAAAGACCTATTAGATATTAAAAATTTTCTATTAACTAAGTTAGTCATTACTGACAGTATAAAAATCATCTGCTTAAGGAGTAACTTGCAAAAATAATCTAAGGACATGAAATCCCTTAAAATTAACCTCCATTCGTAATAATTGTCCTTTGCTATTATTAGATCAAAACCCACACTCCACTTTATCCATGAAATGGTGCCACATTAGGAATGATTAAGCACACTTTTTAGTCTTCTAAGTCACTAGGAAGTGTAATTAATCAAGAATTAGGTGGAAAAGTTAGATTAAATGTTAGTCTATGTATAGGTGACCATGGCAGTTGTCACAATTTTTACTTCATATTTGGCTTCCCCCATCCACCACTCCACCATGTATACAAGTCTCGAAGAAAAAAAAAATTCTTTTGCTTCCAAAGTCCTTCCAAAGCTAGCCTAGCTCAAAACAAGCCAAATTCCTAATTATTTTCTATCATTTTCATAACACAAAAATTAGCTCCAACAAAGAAAAGGAGAAAAAGAAAGAGGATATTTTAGAGCTTTGGACTAAGGTAATGTCTATATTTTTGTTCCCTTTTTCTTAGCTAATATATATATATATTATTTAGATAAGCATGGTATGAAGACCAAAACAAAGATAGGTTTTCACTTGACTAAGTTTGTGAAAGGAAAAAGAGGAGATAGAAGCTTTAAGATCACCCTCCCAAGAGTTGTCACCAAGGGTAAGACATCTAAACTTTTCCTAAAAATTTTCTAAGGTTAAAGTTTGCCACTTTATGAGAGACTTGATGATTGGGTGAGGAAGTTGGTTGTAATAAGTATTTATGTGCTAATTAGTTTAATTTGTGCGTGCATGGAATGTAAAAAGTTAGCACTTACATGTTAGGGTTATGTTTTTGCTATTTTTGGTTTGTGGAAAATTTTTTTTACAAATTTTAAGCACGTGAACCGAAGCCTTCAAGACATTTTAAAACAGTTTTCCAAACATGAAGCCTTTAGTTTTCAATGTTTTGAACAAAACTTTATGACTAAGCAAAAATATACTTTTGACTCTAAATAGGTTTTCTTAGTAGTTTTAATGCACTATCCTAAAGCTATCCAAAAATTGCCTGAAGGCAGCACCAAAAGCTACCTAAATACAGTTTTCCAAAAACTGCCAAACAGTTCCATGAGTAAACAGTTCTAGCACTCACGGAACTATTTTGCCATTTTTGGGCTATTTTGGGTTTAAATTTTATATTTCGCCGAACATGAAGGTTTTAGATTTCGACAAGACAAACAACTTTTGTGAATATTTTTCTTTTCAAAATTTGCCTCTAAAATATAGTTATGGTTAAATTTCCAAAATTGTTTAGAAACTGTATTTTTGGGTAGAAAATTGCTTTAAAGTTCCGGATCGTTTCGAGACTGAATTGCAATTTTTGTGAAACAGGAAAGTTTTAGTTTGCAACAAAATGAAGGACTTTCATAAAGAAATTTTTGTGAAAATCTACCTTTAAATTGGACTTTAATTGGGATTTACAAAAAAACATTCAAAACTTTTTAATTGGTAAAAATTTGCAAAGTTCCAACAGGGAAACAATTATGCCAAAATGGTAACTAAGACTTTAAAACGAGCATAAAAATTATTAAGAGTCATATTTTAAAAGAAAGAAAAAAGGGTTGAAGACTTTCAACAAGAAACATGTATATTAATGTTGCAACGGAAAATACAATAAAGACACATAAATTTTCTAATAGGAAATTATAGTAATAAATAGCTTTGTAAATGTTTTTAAAGTATCATTTGAAATTAGGAAAAGTATTAAAAGAATAATTTTTAGGAAAATTATCACACTAGTTTTTAAAGGATTAAGTTTTAAGAAATTTTATTTGTTCATTTTAAGATAATGAATTATAAAGAAAAATATACGATGATCTTAAGGAGGTTTTAAAAGCATTTAAATTAGGTATTTATAAAGATATTTAATTTAGAATTATTTTAGAAATATTTTCATTTAATTAAGGGATATTTTAAAGGAAGTTATTTATAAATAATTACATTTACGCTTAAAAGAAAAGTTTTGAAGGATTATTATTATTTTTATATTTTAAGAAATTAAGGTATGACGTATGTAAAGAATTAAGTTTTAGAAAATTATGATTATGTTAAAACATAATAAATATAATTACGTTATTAGCACATTTGAGGAGTTAATATTATTATGTTAGGTTTATGGAATAAAGTTTTAAGAAATGATCATTATTTCTTTTAAGATTATATGTTAAGGATTCAATATCATGATTTCATTTTTTTTAAAAAAATTATCCCACAAATTTCAATACTTTATGATAGAGTTTGTTTAAGTTTACGATTATGTAGATAAGTAACAACCATATAAGTAGGGTTGTTATAGTTTTTATTTTTAGAGGAAATTTATTTGATTTTATTGATAAGTCATGTTTTAAAAATAATCAAGCTATTTTTGTATTACTTTGTTTATTTATATTCTACAAAACTTATGTTTATCCATAAATAATAGATATTATGATATGGTAATTATGACGTCTTATAAGGGGACGTTACAATTAGGGGCTAAAATTGGACTGAAGGTAAAGATCAGGGACATTTTCTAAAAATAACCCTAAATGTTTTATTAGTCATATTAAAATATAGCAAGAAAATATTTAACAAATAGAAAAAGTTAAAACTATTATAATAAATAACGAATAAATTCATAAATATGGCATGGATTCTTTTTCTCTCTAAAATTAGTCTATCTAGTTAATTTTGTCCATGAATAGTATTTGAACTCAGAAAGTGTCTCATAAATAATCTCTCTATTAAATTTTGAATAGAAATTGTTAGCAATGAAAAATTTGGTTGTAACTTACATCGTTAAACACCACAATTACTTTTAGTGTAGGCGTCTTGGTGTGCGTGAATTCTGCAAGGTTTCTCTTTAAGAACAACATGCAATTCTATAAGGTTTTAACGACAGCAAGCAGTTAAACGATAGTAAACTTTGAAAAACGACAATAAACTCATAGAACGACAACAACAGAAAAATTGCTCAAACCACATCAACTACATCATAAATAACCAATAATAAATTAGCTAGAACCAACAATAACCTGAATGAACGATTAATTCTCAAGAAACACGAGCATCTAGAGACATATGAAAGATGAAAAAGGACAATTTCCCATAAAATGATAACAGCTAAAGAGATCGCATAGTGGTGTGGGCTGGTAAAAAATTTCGTAGACTTTGTTGTGACTTGAGAACTTGGAAAAAACGATGCATTCATTCACAGTGTCCAACAAGATTTGCGGAGCATGTGGTGTGGAACTAAGAATTTAGGAAATAATGAACCATAACAACCCATGATACATGTGGAGCTCTTTTTACTTGGAAGAATACAAAAATTGACTAAGATTTATAGTTTGAGAAAGATGAAGCATTTAGAAAACAGCAATATATAATTGAATTCTTTTCAATCAAAAAGGAAAAAAAAAAGAAGAGAAAAAGCAAGCACATTATTTATAATTTAGTTTATGATTACAAAAACGTATCGACCAGTTCTAAATATATATCGACCATTACCAATTGGTCACTAAACGGTTTGCGCCTAAATAGCAATTTGGTCTCAAAAACCTACCAAATTATTACAATTCCATTTTTTTGGGCGGAAATATAATAAATTAGATGTTCTAATTTGATGACATCGCAAATTCACAATAATCACGTTTTGATAATCCTCGCTTGAGAATGCCAGGAATTTTCATAACCATGATGAGTACGTAAAGACAAACGAGGCAAACATAGAAAAAGGAAGGTCTGCTATCGGCCTTCCATGGCGCAATTTCCTCGAAAAAATAAAGATGGAAACTTTCAAAGAGCATGTTTTGAGAATTTTTTAAAATATTTTTACATGCTTTTTAAACAGAAATTTTAAAAATACTCTTAATATATTTTTTAAAAATTTTTATTTTTTAAAATAAAATTATTTTTATTTATTTTAAAAATACTATTAAATAGACCGTTGCCAAACGTAATATGTTGTGACCACATACCAAATCCCTGTGTGTTACGTTACTTGCTCGTTAACCACGTCCCCCCCTTTGTTTTTTCCACACGTGGATATGATTAAATACGCAGACGCCTCTGCACTAATCCCAACCATTACTGAACGAAAAAAAAAATCATAGAATTGATGACTTATTTCGTTTGCAAAAAAATATTCCACCTTATTTGCTCGAGTCGTGTCAACTGGTCAATTAAAATTGAGGATGAGTTAAATATATAGGATACATATTTAGGTGAATTTTACAAATAGTTGTTATGCTTTACCTTTAGTTTTCTTTTAGCCTCTAAGATTTCAAAAGTTTTATTTTAGTATGTAATTTTTTAGTTTATTTTAGAGTTGATCCTTCATTAGTTTGATGTTAGGTATTTAACAAAATATTTTTAAAATGTTTCATTTTGGTTTTCAATCTATTATTTTGTTTTACTTTTGATTTTTTTTTACAATAATTAAGAGTTATTAAGGATTAAAATTTGAAAAATCTAAAATGAAAAATTTAATATAATGATTTTTTGATGCATGTAATTAAAAGAAACAATTATAACATAGAATAAGTAAGATGAACTCAAATTTAGAAAAAAGATAAGTTAAATTTTTATACTAGTATATAAGTATTAGATTAGGGACTAAATGTGAAACAAAGTAGTAGATTTGAGACAAAAAATGAAGCAAAGTAATAGATTATAGACTAAAGTGGAATATTTTTAGAATATTTTGTTAAATATTTAACATCAAATTGACAAAGAGATCAAATCTGAAACAAACTAAAAGATAAGGGACCAAAATGGGACTTTTAAAATGTTAGGGAATGAAATCAGATTGAAGGTAAAGATCAGAGGCACAGTTTATGAAAATAACCCTAAAAGTTTTATTAGTCATTTTAAAATAAAGCAAAAAAATATTTAACAAATAGAAAAAGTTAAAATTATTATAATAAGTAACGAATAAATTCATAAACAGGGCCTTAATTCTTTTTGTCTCTCTAAAATTAGTCTATCTAGTTAATTTTATCCATAAAAAGTATTTAAAACTCATAAAGTGTC
>LNSY01383399.1:0-10861 GCA_002024485.1 Artocarpus camansi
GTCGATTTTGAGATGCTTAGCTTGTTTCTGCACCCTTGTTCTCCAATAGTTCTTGATTTCATTATCAGTCCTTCCTGGTAAATACTGTGCTATCTTTGACCAACTATAATTGTTCAAATGGACGGAATTATGGAAAACGAATAAAGACTAAAACTTGTGAATATCATTTCAAGAACATTTTATATTCAACCAAGTTATAAACATGAACAAAGGCTTAATACCTTTGCTAGCTGTTATAGATTTGAATAAGAATCATTTCGACTCAAATTCGGGGTTTGAAAAAACATGACAAATTCTTGATCAAGAAAATTTGAAAGATTTTGTGAGAATTGGATTAGCACCTGTTGCCCCATTTGGAGTGAAGGTCAAGAATCAGGAGTTGCTCCTCACAAGTAAGATTCCCACGCTTGACATCTGGATTTAGATAGTTTAGCCATCTTAATCTGCAACTCTTCCCGGTTCTCCTTAATCCTGAACCAACAGAAACAGTATGATGGTTTTGGTGTACAAAATAGATCTCATCCGTTTTCCCCTTCTCTTTTTGACAAAAAGCTCTAATAGGAGATTCAAAGCAAGCCAAAGCATACAACGGAAAGAAGAGAAACAGAAGAGAGTTTCTAAACGCATAAGAAAAAGAAAATGCTCTAAAGAGAAAAATTCATCAATTTTTAAGTTACCAGAACGTTTTGCTAGCAAGTTCCATCGGCCTTCGCCGTGCCGAGCTATGTAGTGAATGAGAAGTGTGTCTTCTGCAGCAGTCCAAGGTCCTCGTCTGATCTCATTAGCGTCGTCTTCACTAGAGCTAGCGTTTGAGCTTTTACAGTTAGTGGACATAGAAGCTAGCTTGCTTTAAGAAAAAAGCTCACAATACTATATGTATATACGTACGTATGGAAGAAGGATTTACTTTTAAGTTCTCTGAACCTAAAGGGAAGCAAACACAAGTCAGCAGACAAAGCTTTATACGACCACAATTTCGACGTATTGGTAGCCTCTCCAAACAGTGGTCATTTGCAAGTATTAACTTTTCCAAAGATTTAACGTGTAGAAATATATGGATTTGAATATGCGGAGTTTCCACTGACCTTCCATGAGTCTAAGATAATTTATAAAAAAAATCGTAGACTTAATCAAAAGTTTTTAAATAGTTGGTAATTGGCTTAACTCTATAAGGGTGTTATTAGTGTCTAGCTTTGAAATAAATAGTATATTATAATAAAATTTAAGAGATTATTTTTATCATCTTTTTCTTATTTTAATTGTTATTTGCACAACAATTATTTTAATTGTTATTTAAGAGATTATTTTAATTTTTTTTCCTTTTATTTGAAGAAGGTAAAAATGCTTATTACAAGAAGTGTGTTTTCGTGGAGGCATAGTATTGATCTTTGTTTTTTTTTTCCTTTTTATTCTTTTTCTTCAAATATATTAATTAAGTTGAATTGAAATTTTAAAGTTTAAGCCCCAAATTATTTATAGATTTGAAAAATATTGTAGTCCTACCACGGTTCTAATTCTAACAATGCGGGGATATTTTTAAAACATTATATTACTTATAAGCTTCGTGGAAAAGAAATTATAATATAAAGCGGTAGCATAAATTTTTAGAAAAAAAATCATAAACTACTAAATCAGAAAACTTCAAGGTGGCACATATGACAGTGGAATTGGTAATATGTTTAATGTTTTGAGCTGCAAACATAAAGAAAATAATAAAATGTAAAAAAAGAAGAAAATCAGTGAGGCACATGTCTTCAGTGGCCTTGACTCGTTCCGGCACAGATTACAAGTACGGATTGCCGCCACGTCATTTAATACTAGCGTAAGATTGATAAGCTGTGATTAGCAATAGTACGGTCGGATCGTCTGTTCACAGGCGAAACACAACCCATATATTTAGCTGAGATATCATTTTTTTTTTCTTTTAATTATAAAAATATCTAAAGCACTTTCCATGTTTTTAAAATAAAAAAAAAATACTTTAAACTTTTTTAAAGACCAAAGAAGGACTGATGTTTATTAAATACAATTTGAAACAATATTAAATTAAAATATTAAATAAAATTAATCTTAAAAAATTAAAAATTTTTAAAATAATTAAAATATTTACTTCATTGAAATACTTATTTAAATATTTTATTTACATTATTTTTAATTTTTAAGTCGAGTTATAATTAAAGTAACATTTATTATACATCATGAAGGATAGTATTAAAATTTTTTAAATATTAATTGCTTCAAGCGGTATTTTGAGTATGATTTTATAAATAGATGATATGTTTTTAACATTTTAATAATAAGGAGGATAAAAGTTGTATTTAAACAAAAACACATAAGATGTTTCCTATATATTTCCTGGGAGATTAGAACCTGGACTAACGCTCTAATCACCTTCAGCTGATGTTTGGTTTTTTTAGTAACTCCATCTACTACACGTCAGTATAACATATGGATCAGTGATTTATTCTTTTTTTTTTTTCATTTGCCCAAGAATTTTTTTCTTGTACTCAAAGAAAGATGTCATAGAGTTCTAGAGGCCACAACAAGCGGTAGAAAAATTGAAGGGTACCAATAAAGTCGGTTGTCAAATTCCTTTTCGGCATTGATAAAAGGTTAATGGGTTATTCAATTGTCCCAAGTTTCTTCTTTCTAGATTATTTTAATATTGGGGGAGATAAGAAACGTGCTTGACTGAACAAAATATTTAATTTCATATTTAATATTAAAAGCTCTTTTTAAGAAAAACGTGGCTCATTTTGGTGTGTGTTTTCTTAAAGAAGGGCGGCAAGTGGAGCATGCGAATTTTGGTTGATTGGTTCTCATTTGATGTCCTCTTCGGAAACAGAAGTGTTATATGCACTTTCTTTTGTGGCTCTTGTTTCTTTTCTTCAAGTTACAATCTTTTAAAGAAAAATACAGAAAACAAGAAATAATATAAGATTCTTAATGCCGCTAATCTTGACTTCAAAGTATTCGTAGCTATCATTTTATGGGAATTTTGAAGGCATGGGCTTCTCAACCTTAAAACTCTTGGATCAGGAATAAGTTGCTAATTTTTCTTAAGCGATCGAATCCACGTTGATAATGCTTTATTTTCATTCACGGGTAAATAACAGTGAAATTATCAAGATGCTAAGCTCTTTTTTCTCTTTCTAGTTCCCATCTCTGCTTTAGCACCACCTCCATTTTCATACCTTGGGCAGAATCTGAGGACGGCCTTTGGTTGGCCGCCCGTACTCTAGTCTTGGGAGGGGCAGAGGCAATGGTTGTTTGACTACGTAGGGGCTTTGGTCAAAAAGGGGTCTAACGGTGGTGTGAGCATTGCTTGGTGGATAGAGAGGCCCATAATGGGGTACTAGAGCAAATTGGTGGACCGGTAGGCATAAGAGGTGTTCGAAAATGAGTACGTAGCGGATTTTAAAACTTTTAAGTTAAAACCTTTTCTAAAAACAAGTTAGACATGCTATATATAAAAATTAATCTAAGATTTTCATACCTTTTAGTACACCGGAGACTATACTTTTGTCAGAATTATATTACTCAGAATTGTAACAGGAGAATTCAAATAGAAGAGCCTCAACCAATTAGATCTCCTTGCTACTCTCTTTTCCACAATCAGAATGCAGGTGGTCGTACATTGTTCAATTTCTATTCAAGCAACATCTCAATCCTACCACTTGAATAATATCCCTATGGGAGTTTTAGAGTCTTCCTAGCAAAATACTCTTATCTATACTCTCAAATGATCTAAGAAACAATAGAAATTTGTTTCATTTATATAAAGGTCAGTTGAGGACTTATTCTTATCGAATAAGGCTTCAAAGTTCGAGTTTGGATCAAAATCCCAAAGTGAAAATGTGTGAGCCTCGAATTAGTGACGTGGCAAGGGCAGTCAACTGCCTTCTATGTATGGTGGTCGATTGCTGTTTCACACCTGACCCGTCTTATGCATTTTTCCCACTTTTAAAACTTATCCAATTCACCCATTTGAATGACTGGATAAATCCTACTTTATTTGATCTGATTAACTATTATAGAGCCTTAGTTTTAATTCAAATAACTCAATAGAGAAGTTACTTTATTAAAATAGTCATATATACATAATCACATACAAACAAAATATATACAAAGAATTCAACATTTTATTTTCATAAAATTAATTCAACTAATAAACTAACATGAATTATTGAATTCAATTAATCGAATTTTATCCAATCTAAGAATTAACATAAATTATCAATATGTAGGAAAAAACACGTCACATCGTTACGGAAAAATATGCAAGCTAGCAAATAGGACCCAATGGAAAACCATAGACCAAACTCCTATAATTATAAAATTACATGTCCCCAACACATACATTTTATAACCATCAACTCTAAAGTTATTCCACTAAAAGTTTAAAGTTGCACTATTGAACTATATATAAATTACAAAACTCCAATAAGTTAAATATTCATGACATATCATAGTGTGTAACATCCCCTTAGGATATTCATAATATGCTTAAAAATAAATTCCATTTTACCTTTCTAATTATTCTTATCTTATATTCTATTATCTCACCATTACAAAACTTACTATTTATAACCAGTACAAATAGTATACCATTTGGTTACATATATGTATCTAAATGGTTGAGCTCTCCAATTTCTAATTATAGGATAATGCCTATAAAAGAATATAATTAACTGTATAAAAGAGCTATGGATTCCATATCTATAAATAACGAGTCTTTGTCATTCAAGAGTCATATTTCTAACATACTAGCATGCATACTTTTGTTTAATTTAGGATGTCACCATTTGGTATATCAAAAAACATAAGTCAAGAATACGGACTCACTAGTTCATTTCATGATTAAGATGTATTACATATGATTGTTAAAAGTGAATTGTTTTAATCAAAGGGAACTATTAATCAAATCAATACATCTTTAGTCTTGATCCAATATATCATCACCAATGACAATATACTAATGTTTCTACTCATGAAGTCTCACTCTAATAACCAAGACAAACTATCTCCCGTTAGAGATGTAGACAACATAACAAACTTAACATGAATAGAGCACCTAATTTTATGCCCTTAATTGCAGACTTTTTCTATTTAGATCATCACCTTAAGAGTCATGTCTTCTGCATAATTTGTCCACCATATTCATGATTTTAAAGGTTTAGATTGACAATCTCAGACTTTTTGTTTGTTTATCATACATTTAACATAAATAAACATAAAGAAGACATATTTGATATATGGAATAAATATTAAATTCTTTATTGATTAAATATTTTAAAATATTACATCGTTCAATCTTAGAACACGTAATCTAATTGAAGGCTAGAGAACGACTTTGGTTATCGCAATCATTTAGTGGTATGCCGCCTGGGATTTTGGCCCTCTGGTGGTTTAGATATGGATGGAGAGTAAATTAGGTTATTACTAGTACTAAAGAAGGAGGCTTAATAGAGGCTGATGGAGAGAGGTATGGGAGGAGGGTGGAGGATGGTAGTGTCAAGGATTACTCTTCGGCGTTGTGGTTTTTCCTCTAGTGGATTTTAGCATTTCATTTCATAGTGGGTGATGGTTCTGGTTTTCCATTGACATTCTATTGATCTGATCTCTAGGCATTGATGGTGGTTGTCTTACAACCTTTTGGATTTTTAAGACGGTTGAAGATGCTCTTTATTTTTAGTCTATTTTCTTTTGTTAATAAATGTGTTGATGTTTCCATCTTGTTTGCATTTCTTTTATGTTTAGTTGTATTAAAGGATAATTTCTCCACCTTAGGTCTGATTTTGATCTCACACTTGCTAGCTAGCAATGTCGTGTTGTATTTGGCAGCTAGATAGTTTTATGTCAGGTTGCATATGTCTTCACTAGAGTAATTGGTGTCATCCATTGACAATAGTAACTATTTTTTGTAACGAGCTGTTCATGAGATATATTCTAGGCGTTGGGCGGGCTTTTCTATTTAGTTCTCGATGTCATCTATTATCCCTATGCCTTCTTTTTTTTTTCTTTACTAGTAGATCTAGTCTTTGTTTGGGGTCAATTATATCCAATATGTGTGGCCATTTACAACTTTGCTTGTATTATTTCGAGCATGAATGAAGTTTTATTTTCAAAAAACAAAAAAATTATCGAGATGCTTTATCATGTTGTTGTGTTTCTTTCTTTTTTTGATTAATCATGTCACCAATAGAAATTGTTGATTACACGATGGTTTATAGAAAACTGTCGTGTTGTGTGCATGAAAAAACATAGAGGAGCACGAAAAATATGAAAACCACATGGAAACAAAAGTTCACATGATGGCTTTTTATCTAGGCTTACACGATGGTTTTCTATGAAAACCATCGTGTAAACTTAGACTTTACACAACAGTTTTCTAGGGCAATCATTGTGTAAGCTTCATTGATTTGTGACTAGCTTACACGAGGTTTTCTGTAGAAACTGTTATGTAAAGTACTATTATAACCCTCCCTTTAGCTTGAACATAGTAGATACAGTCACAAACAGCCCCTTGAAAATACATACTTGATCATCTAAATACCTTGGCCCTTCTCCGTCTTTGCCCCTTTACGTCACCACCCCACCTTGTTGCTTCCTTATCCTATCACTACTTAACCCGTCACCGCTCAACCTGTTACTGCCCCTCTCCGTTACCGCCCTTTGTAAGTTTCTAACTGAATAAATTCTTTATTTTTGATATTATTAATTGGGATTTATGTTAATTTGTGCATTTATAAGTATAATTACATTGAAATTTATTTATATATATGACTAAATTGTAGATCAATTAGTACAATTAGTTTGTGGATTTATGGGTGTATTTAGTTATTTAAATATGATGGGCATGATGAATATGATTAATGTATGGATACATGATTAATTTGTGAAAATTGTTGTGTATCATTTATATGACTTGATTAATTACCAAGAAATTTGTGAAATGGTATGTAATTAAATTGTATATTTTGATTTAGGATTTAAAATGCATTGGACATGAATGTAGGAGCATAGATTGACTAGATGATTTGCAGATGGTGTGAAAGAATTTTTGTTTTTTGCCAAAAATATGCCCAAGGGAATAAAATTTGATGTCCTTGTGTTTAACATAGAAATTATAAATCTCACTCTATTGAAATTATTAGAGGATATTTATTTTAGCATGGGTAATTTGTAGTTACCAAACATGACAATTTTATAGTGAGTTTTTCTTCAATCCAACTTTGAGTGGTAAAGGAAAGGAATCTATTGTGGAGGAGGATAATGTAGGTGATCTTGACAATATGGTTGACATGGTAAATGATTTAGAAGAATACTTTGTACACCATTTGAAGTTATTTGAGATAATGATAAATGATGTCGAGACACCAGTGTATTAAGGGTGTACAAATTTCACAATATTGTCTTCTTTAGTTGGATTATGAAATTTGAAGCCATTGGGTAGGTGGTCAAATTCTAGTTTCATAAATCTTTTGGAATTTTTAAGAAAGCTTTTACCAAAGTGTAATAAATTACCAGTTAGCATGTACAAGGATAAAAAGACTTTGAGCAATTTGGGGATGAAGTATGAGAAAATTCATGCTTGTGACAATGATTGTGTTCTTTATGAGAAGGAGCATGAACACCTGAATAATTGCCTAGTTTGTACAGAGTGAAGGTGGAAGAAAGAAAAAGAGCCAAAAAAGATAAGAAAGGAGTTTCGACGAAGGTATTATGTTACATTTCACCAATACCATATTTGGGGTGTTTATTAAAAAATGTAGAGCATGCCAAGAATATGACATGGCATCATGACAAACAGGTCGACGATGTTATGTTTAGACATCTAACAGTTTCATACAATAGAAAACTTTTGAAGCTGATCATCCCGAGTTTAGTGCGGATCTAAGAAATCTATATTTCACATCGTCGATGGATGGAATTAACCCACATGATAACTTAAGTAGTAGGCATAGCACTTGGCCTATAATACTTGTCAATTACAATCTCTCTTCAAAAATATGCATGAAATTCTTGAAAGAAACCACATATAGATTTTTTTGAATGTTATTGACATGTAAGTGTGATTTTTTGTTGTACAATAAGGTTTGTTATATATAATATATTATTATGTTTAGTTCTTCTTCACTTTGATAAATATTAAGGCCTGCAAGTGTCCTACGCAACCAAGCAACTTTGAATGTGGTTACTTTATTTTATGATACATGCAAGATGTACTTTTTCTTAATAATAGTATGGTTGAGCATTCAAGAAGGAATTTTACACCATTGATGATTTATTTCAAGTTAGAATTGAATGAGTAAACTATTTTAATAAGTTTACGCGCTTCTAGGTAATAGTGAAAATTTTCGTTTATTTAAATATGTATTGTGAACTTTATGCATTTGACCTGTGTTATAAAAATTTTCAAGTTAAATGTAAATATATGATTTTGTAATCAAGGCCATGGCTTAATAGATAAGAAACAGGATTGGCCATCATGTGGTAACTCGAAAACTTGGTTTCTTTTTTTTTTTTGACCAATTTTCTACAATGGTTTTGGTTAAAAATTGTTGTGGAAAATAGTAGCTTGTGTGGCTATTTTTCCCAAAAACTGTCATGTAAGTTACATCTCATATGATTGTTTTCAAGAAAAACCACCATGTAAGATGAGCTCTAATCGCGCCAATCTTGGACTTTACAAGATGGTAAAAAACCATTGTGTAAGCTTCATTTTATACTATGATAGACGATTACATGGTTTTTTAATAGTTGTGTAAACTTTTTACGATGATTTTAAATTGTTGTAAAACAAACAATTTTTACTAGTGTGTTGTTATATTTTAATTAACAATATTATTTATTCAAAAATATTAGAAATATCAACTCTAATCTAAAATTTGTTACTAGTTTATGGGTTGTCATGTTTTAATTCGTAGGTGTTTAAGTATTTGCCACATAAATAGATCAATCTACTAACTGATGAAAACTCAAGAGTTGGTATCCTAGCATTACTAAATATTTTTTCTTTTATATTTTAAGGCACACTGTTAAAGTATGCATATTTAAACTTTTAGATCTGTCCTATTTTATAACATCTGAAATTATTACAAGTCTTGAGGAATTCAGAAGAAAAAGAAATTTTAAGACATTCCTACCCCTGGTGATTCAGTGTCATATTTATAATTTTTGGGTGGTTCTTGTTTCTTGAAATCAGAATATGTTCATATATAGCATACATATTTGTTGTATAGAAGGATGACAATGTCCATGATATTGTCGATATTTTCACAACAATATCTATATTTTAAAGTCTTGACATGATTATTGGGGGAAAGGATTTTTCTTTTGGTATGTCTATGAAATATCCACAATATCCATAAATATCCGTAATATCCGTGAATATCCATGAAGATCCAAGATATTTCCAAAAATTTTCACAAAATGTCCTAAAAGGCTAGAAAATTTTTCTCTTTTGCATATAAATCAATTTTGTAGGACATTTCTTAAATTTTTTTTAATAACATGTGACGACTATTTTGAATCTAAAAACAATAAAAAAGATTTTATTAACTTATTTAGTCTTTAAATAACTTTTTACTTTAAAAATGAATAGTTTGTGACCCTTATGCAAAGCCTAATGTTATGTAACATGAAGATGTGTATACTAAATTTTTACTATTTTTGTTTACTAATTCCAACTATTGTTCCTCATGGAGCACATGAAGATGTTGTACAACTCAAATGAGTGAAACTGATGAGGAGTCTATTACCTTAAGTTTTGACTCTATGAAATTAGGAGCTAACCAAACTTCTTATAGACATAATATTTTTTATAGTTCTCAAACTGGGATGAGTTTAGAAGTATAAAACTAAGATGGATTTTTTGATATACTTGTGTATCCTTACTATAAATTAATGTTGAGATATTATTACAACTCTATGAAGACTGCTCATCAAGTTGATTATATTAACAATATTCAATGTATAGATTAACAATAACAAGAGATCAATAAACATACATATGGCACATCAATAGTTACTTCATGAACTATGCAAGGGTAATATCTTGACAGATATATTGTTTAGATCAAAATCGAAATCAACATAATGCTTTCTAATAAGCTAGAAACATTTTTTGGTATTGAAGACACTTGAAGTTTATGTATGCTTTACTATATTTGGCAGTAGTTTTTTATGCAATCTATTGTATTATTATACCTTGCATATAACTCTCATGTTAGACCAAAATTATATTATTTATGTTATTAAGTTGGTTCAAATTAAATAATATTGATTATTTTAGCATTTTGTAAAATTGTAAGAAAAATTACAGGTTTTTCTTAAAATATCTATTTTTTCTTGAATATCTATCGATATCGACAATATTTATGATGTTATCTATAAATCAAAACCTTGACAACCTTGGCGCCATTGATATTTTCATCCTTGGTTATATAATATATTTTGTTTAAATTTTAACTTTAAAAGAGTTTTAATCACCTTAAAAACAAACAGTTTTGATCCGATAGCATACATACATATAACTAGTTCGAATAGAGTAAAAAAGACGTAAATTCATGGATGGTAATTGAATCTTTTTTTTATATCTAGAATTGGTCTCTGTAGTTAATTTTTTTTCTTATAAATAGTCCATAAACTTGAAAAGTATCTCATAAATAGTCCCTATAGAAAATTATATAATTGTACTTCTTAGTTATAATTATTTCTCAATTTATTTTTCTGTTTTTAAAAACTACAAAGTTATATTCTTTAAATTTTGAAAACTTATTTTAATTCATATATGAATAGAAAAAATTAGGCAAAATAACATAATTACCTTTAAATAGTTATGAAAAATATTTATACA
>LNSY01383416.1:0-10726 GCA_002024485.1 Artocarpus camansi
TTTTGACAAAAAGCACTTCAAAAATTCCAAATCACAATTTATAGAAAATTTTTAATTCAATAAAGTTGCAAAAATCTTTGAAAACAGATATGTTAAAGATGGAAAACAAAATTTTAAAAAACACAAAAGTTTTAAACCTTGTCAACATGAGAAAATTTTGTGAAGAAAATTTTAAATAAAACTGTCGTTAACATATAGTTGTACAGTAAATTTTAAAACTAACAAAAAAGTACATTTCGATACTAATTTTAAAGCAAAACACTTGTTTAGTAGTATAATTGCAATTTACAACCAACCAAGGAAGTGCGGCAGTCAAAAAACTATATAAGTCTACAATTTATAATTTTATTAAATTCAGACTCTATTTTAAAATATAATTTTTGACACAAAATTTTTACAAATACGAAATTTGGACCTTCTCAACAAACTGCAACAAAGTTAGGCCCTGACATTACAACACTAAATTCAGGCCCAACAATTGTACTAGTTCAAAAGCTATTTTTGGGATTATTTTTGGGATCAAGTTTTGACAATCTAGCATTTGGAATGTTATATGCTTCTATACTTAATGGGACGTATTAGGCCTATAAAAATGAATAGTAACTAAAAGTGGGCTTCTAAGCAACTACGAGTCCAACAAGAATAATAAAGTGATTTAATTTAGACTTAGTTAATGGATAAGATAATTAATTATTATTAAATTGATTAATTAACTATAAACTCTACCATTGATAATTAAAGGCAATTAAGGAAAACTAAATTATAAGGATTAGACTGGTTAATCCTTGTAATGAATATGATGATTTTACGATCCTTTGATAAAGAAAAATATGTTCTAAGAAAGAATTTAATTTCTTTACAATTATGCTAAGCCAAATAGCATCAAGCAAGGTAATCTTACACTCTCAATAGTTATTCTTTTATGGAATTTAAAAGTCGAGGATATGAAGCTTTAGAGAGAACGAATCCTATTGTTGGAAATTAAGTAAGTAAGAATCTCACCTACTACATAAATATTTTATTTGAAATATTTTCCAAATAAAATATTTTACATATTTTCATAAAAATTATAGATGCATATTTGTGCCTCAAGTTATAGCGTTCGATGCTACGTCATACTATATACTCATTAATAAGTCCAACGAAACTTATAAGAACAACTAAAGTTTGAGTGTTGTACCGACTTCTCGACATACAAAAAGGTTTTTGTTCCTATATAGTAATATAGATCATGGTATCATTGGTGACCTTGTAAACCCTAACTTCCCGATGATTGTGTAAAACTAGTACAAACACTCAAGCCCATTAAATTAATAAGATATCGTCATAAATAAGCATAAATGGCACATGCATGTTTTACTATATGTCTTCTTAGATGTTTTGCGATACATAGTTCCTACTTGCTAAGTGAAAGCTCATCTAAGTATGTTCGTGTTGTACGTAAGCAACCTACAAGTAATGTCTGATAGATAGTGGCACAACGGCAATCGAACAATGGAGATGGAAAATGTATACCATGCGAATTTTATTCCACATCTAATTTTTGTTAATTATGACTTTTTAATGAAATATAAACAGTATGATTGAAATTGTATATTTTTGTTTTGAAGACCAAGTTTGAAACTATGCAACCTCAGTCGTATGACATTAAGACTATCATGTTATAATCTCTGTAACAACAAAAGTAAGAATACTTTAACTAAAATTAATTACTAAGGTTATTAAATTTTGTAATATTTTAATAAAAATGTTCAAATTTAAAAAATCTTCATAAGCATATATTTAAGTAGTTTAAGTAACAATCACATAGGTAATGTCGCTACAACCAAGATCTTGCCATCCTAGTCCATGTCATCACGTGCTTAACTTGCCACAATCCAAGTAAGTTAGAACCTATTTGAGTAGTTAAGTTATATTTTAACAGTAAATTATATTTTATTATTCTATAGTAGGGTATGGCGGCACTAGTAGAACCCCAACAAATTGATGAGGACTACGTCTATGGCATTCGGGGTTATGGTACCTCACAACTTCGTTAGTGTTCGTCAGCCTTATCTGCTCATGGAGTGGATTAGCAACCTAAAAATCATCTTTGAGTTGTGGTACATCAAGGCTAGATTATAAGTGCTTCTAGTGGTTACCAAATTAAGAAAGTTTACTTTGGTCTAGTGTCTTGGATTAGGAGTCAAGCACAAGCAACACGATTGGGCCAGATTCCATGCCTAGCTATGAGCAAAGTTTGTCCCCCCACCATACGACATCATGCTTGAGCTACCTACGGATGCTCATATATTGGGAGACATGCAGCGTCGATGCTATAAGCCCTTCATGCCATTTGGGATTCCTACTAAAGCATGACCCATTATTTTCAACAATTTAAAGGCACCATGATACCAGAGTTTCCCCCAAAAGCCCATTTTCAAGATATGCAAAACCTTCTCTAGAAAAGAGTGCCAGATGATATTAAGGAATTGGTGACCTATCGTGGGCATTACAGGAGTATCGATCACTTCATGCTAGAGCTAATCCACTAGGAGGGCAAGCACAATAAGGTCTAGGCTATGATGTAGGCCAACACCACAATAGCCATAGCTTAGTAGGAGGAAGAGGCTGCGGTGGAATAGTTCACCAAGGACAATGATAAACGATGAGTTGATCCCGGATTATCAGCCTAGAGGGGACGAAGATGATGATGAGCCACCACCAGAGCACATCATCTTAGCCAGTGATGATAAGTTCATAGAGAAGGAGGATCCCTCTAAGGATGAGTTTGAAAACAATGAGTTCCTCAGCACAAAGTCAGATGCTGAGTCTAGATTGTCTATTGGGTATTAGGCTTCTCAGCCACAAGCTTTTCTTTTGTATGAAACAACCCTTTTAATGTATTATGAGAACTGTTAAACACTTTCGCCAGACTTGACTATATCCTTTATTGATGTCTTATGGGAAGTGTTAGACACTCTCGGTAGACCTAACCATGCCATTTTGTTTATAAGATATGGGAAGCATTAGACATTTCCAGTAGACTTGTATATGCTATTCCATGTATGTATCATGGGAAGTGTTAAGACACTCTCAAGGGATGTGTTGTATAGTAGTTCCACAAGATACATAGATATATACAAATAATACTACACAAAGTGACACACAATTCTGATAGCTATATTAAAAGTTTATGTTTATGTGACTTCATGTGTGCAATGATTATAATTCTATGTGCTCTCTTTTATGATATGATTAATTAAGAATTATAGCTTGAGTGAAATATAATTAATTTTCCCTACTCTTGGAAAATTTATAATTTACATAACCTTCCTTATTTAATGATAGGATTATTGTACGACCATAAGCTTAGGTTGCCCAAGGACCATAAAAAGTCGACTTGTTGGCTCAAATTGTTGAAATGAGGCAACAATTGCAAGCCCAACAATAAGAAATGAATGCACTACAAGAACAATTAGCACACTAAAACTCTCACCTCTAGTTTGATAGGTGTTAACTCAAGAAAATCTGCTTGCACTGGTAGTTCTGGAATCACTAAAGATCCCTTTATAGCAGGAGGTCAGCACGATTAGGAAATGCCACTCGCACTGATTCGACCAGAGATAATTAAAGGACAAAATGCCTAACCTATAGCAGATACTTGTTGGGATACAATCTTAGAAAAGTTCCAGCCTATCAGAGTTTAACATCTCCATATATCCTATACAAACTGACAACTAGTTAACTAATGTTTAAGTAGTTTTGAACTTCTTGAGGTTAAACAATTGGGAAAAAGTAATATGTACCTCTTGTATGCTTAAGAAGGATGCCTAATGTTGGTGACAAACAATAGAGATGAAAAGCTACGTCAATATAATGACTTGGAAAGATTTTATTGATGAGTCCAATGAAATGTGCTTCAACATGAAAACTATGGCAGCTCAAAAGGATGAGTTTAATAATTTTCATGAAGTAAATGTGTTCGTGGTTAATGCAATAAAGAAGTTTAAGTAGCTAGCCCACCTTTTTTGCACATGGTAAGCATGGAGTGAGAAGAAATAAGGAGGATGAAAATGTTTAAAGCTGATCTCATTGTAGTAATTAGCAACCAAAGCAAACAACCTAAATTTGTAGAAAATTATAATCATCAAGTGGTTCATGCTAAATACTATGTAACTTAGAATAGGGAGGAAAGGGCTAAGTTTTTCAAGGGCAAGAAAGAGGAAAAGGCAGTCAAGGCAGTAGCTCAAGCTAGAACAAATAACAGGGTCAAAATAATAATAAGATAAAGGGAAATCACAACCAAGGCAATCAAAAATGTTAACCTCATAAGAAGAATAATAGTGGAAATGGTAATAACAGCTACCATGCTTACTCCAAGTGTAGGAAGAAGCATTTGGGGGAGTGTAAAGCTGGGACTATCATTGTTACATTTGTGCAAGGAAGGCCACTTTGCTAAGCATTGCCATTCTAATCTCAAAATGTTAGGTCAGAATTAACAGAGAGCTCTAATAAACTAAGTGCATACAGTCTAAGCTAGGATTGATGGACCCTAATTTCTAAACGAAGATTAAAAGTCCTAGAATCCCATGCCCATATCTAGGCCTACATTAGAAATGATGCAAAAGCTAGATTCTCTATGGTGGTGATAGGTTAGCTTCTTATAGCCAAACAAGATGTTTATGCTTTATTTGATTCTGGAGCAATTCATTCATTTGCATTATCTAAGTTTGCCAAGCATCTAAATAGGGTAAGAGATTCAATAAGTCAACCCTTTAGGACCACTTTGCCCTTTGGGGAAATTTTATTGTCTAATAATTATTTATGTGGGAGAGTTGTACACAGATATGATCATTATCGATATGAACGATTCCAACATTACCTTAGGAATGGACTTTTTAGGGAAGTACAACACTGTCATCAATTGTCAATACTGGAAGGTCATGTTCAAGCCTACTAAGGCAGAGGAGTTTACTTATACAAAGACATCTTAGAAACAGCCATTACAAATAACATTTATGATGAAAGCAAGCAAAATGTTAGTTAGAGGATGCGTAGGATACCTAGCCAACCTAGTGGATAAGTCTAAAGAGATCAAGATAAGACTAAAGAATGTTTCGATAGTCAAGAACATTATGGAAGTCTTCCGAGAAGGGTTACCAAGGCTACCTCTAGTGAAGGAGATCTTGTTTGAGATAGAGTTGGTGCCCAGATTAGCACCAATTTTTAAGGCGCCATATCAAATGGCCTCTATGGAACTCAAGGAGCTTCAAATGCAGTTGCAAGATCTATTGAACAAGAATTTTATTTACCTAGTTATTCATCTTAGGGAGCACTAGTTTTTTTGTGAAGAAGAAAGACGACATACTAAGGATGTGCATTGACTGTCGAGAGCTAAATAAGATTATGAATGAGAACAAATATCTATTGCCACAAATCAACAATCTATTTGATCAGTTAAAGGGAGCTGCATATTTCTCAAAGATTGACTTATGTTTAGGATACCACTAGCTCTAGAATAAGGAATGTGACATACCAAAGATAGCTTTCAAAACACGTTATGGGCACTACAAGCTCCTCATGATACTATTCGGTTTGACCTACGCTCTAGCAAAAGATATGGATCTGATGAAGAAAGTGGTCAAGTACTACCTGGACAAGTTTATTATTGTCTTCATAGATGATATTATGGTCTACTCTACGACAAAGGAAGAGCATAAGGAGCACTTAAGAATCGTTCTATAGATCCTAAAGGAGAACATGTGGTATTGAAGGAGGGAGTTTCAGTAGATCCTACCTAGATAAAAGCATACGTAGGTAGCCAACTCCAAAAAACATGACAAAAATATGGTACCACTGACATTTTCTAAAGGGTTCTTAAAGCTAGCAGCATTGCTCATGGGTCTCGGACGGAAGGCAAAGATGTATGAATGGATTGAGAAATGCGAAGAGAGCTTCTAGAAACTAAAAAAAAAGGCCTATTAATGCTCTAATTCTAATAATCCTAGATGTAGAGGAAGGAAATTTCATGATATATAGCAATGCCTCTAAGATGGGATTAAGGGCTCTTCTGATGCAAGGTGGAAAAGTTATCGCATACACTTCAAGACAACTTAAGAATCATAAAAAGAACTACCTGATACATAATTTGAAGCTTGCAGCCATAGTATTTACACTAAAAATATGGTGACAAATCTATATGGAGCAAAGTGTGAGATTTATATAGATGATAGCAACCTTAAGTACATTTTCACTTAAACGTATTTGAACACGAGTAGCAAAGTTGGTTAGAGTTGATGAAGATTATGACTGTGAGTTCATTTATCACCTTAGGAAAGCAAATGAGATAAATAATGCTTGAAGTTGGAAGTCAGTAGCCACACTAATGGCAATCAAGTTTTTACCTCAACCATTACAAAAAGATATTAATGACCATGGAATTGAGATGCTATCAGTGAAATCATCATCACTAACTTTCCAACTGACCATTCTAGAACACATGAAGGGCAATCAAGCACTTGACCCTACCTTGGTTAAGATTAGAAAGGAGGTCCTCAAAGGAAAGAAAGTAAAGTTTAGTATCTCGAAGGATGACATATTTTTCCACAAGGGTAGGTTATGTGTCCCCGATGATAAGGAAATGAGGAAACAAATCCTTTTTGGAGAGCATGAAATGCCTTATTGAATCCATCCAAGAGCAACTAAGATGTATAAGGATCTGAAAAAGAGTTTTTGTTAGCCTAGAATGAAAAAGATGTTGAATTTGTGTCAAAATGCTTACTTGTTAGAAAGTTTAGGCAAAACATCAGCTCAATATCCAACAAAAGAGTTACAAAAGATCAACATCCTAGAGTGGAAATGGGATCAAATTACGATATATTTTGTGGTCAAATCGCCTAGGACATCCATGATAATGACACAATTTGAGTAATTATTGATCAATTAACTAAATCTCCTTACTTTTTACCTATCAAGCTTAGTTATTCCATCGAGCAATTAACCGAGCTGTATGTGTCTAAAATAGTAACGTTGCATGGAGTTTCAAAGTCCATCATCTTAGATCTAGACAATTGTTTCACGTCAAGGTTTTGGAAGAGTATACAGATGCAATAAACTCCAAGTCAAAGTTTAGTAGGGCTTTTACCCATAGACTAATGGTCAATCTGACAAGACCATTTAGACTGTAGAAGATATGCTAAGATGTGTCATGATTTCAAGGGGAACTGGTACAAGAAGTTTCCCTTGATAGAGTTTTCGTACAACAGCAGTTACTATGCATCGATAGGCATGGCACCTTTCTAAGCTCTTTATAGGAGAAAATGCAAATCCCTAATTTATTGTCATGAACTTGGGGAGAAGCATCTAAAGACCACTACTTTATTCAAAAGAACAACTGAGGATGTGAAACCAATCAAAGAGACATTAGAGATAGCTCACAACCATTAGAATAGTTATTGTAGAGAAGTGTTATAGAATTTTAGAGTTTCAGGTGGAAGACTTAGTTTTTCTAAAGGTTACACAGATGAAAGGAGTTATGAGATCTGATATCAGAGAAAACTCTGTCCTATATACATTGGACCTTTCAAGATCCTAGAGAGGATTAGTAAGGTAAAGTATAGGCTAGCATTGCTATTGGAGTTAGCTTTTATGGACAATGTTTTTCATGTATTGATGTTGAAGAAGCATGTGCCATACCCATCAAATATGCTACATTAGGAGCCAGTGGAGGTACATGCAGACCTATCGTATAAGGAGAAACCAATTCAAATTTTGGTTTGCAAAGAAAAAACCTTAAGGAAAAAGTTAATCTCACTTGTTAAGGTTTTGTGGGGAAATAACAACACTGAGGAAGCTATTTGGGAATATGAAAAAGAAATGAGGAAAAGCTACTGGTGTTATTTTAATTTTTAGGATGAAAAATTCTTAAAAAGGGGTAGATTGTAAAACTAGGAAAATCTTAGAATTAAATAATATAATTTATATATGCAAGTCAAGGATTTTCTCAGAAAGTATCATGTTTCATTTTTTGCAAATTGAAGGATTTAAGGAATTAATACGTATTCCAAAATTTTATAGTAAATATTATAGTTAAATTTATTAACTTTTTGTGATCAAATAATTTGGTTGAAAATTTTGATCATAATCTAAGATGAAAGAAAATTTAATCTGTATATGACTTAAGAATTTAATTTATAAGAATTTTCAAGTGAAATACGATGTTAGCAACGTACCAAGAAACACTCTAACACATAATAAGTCCTTAATTGCCTATTGTCAAAATTCGAAGTTATACGAGTAGCATTTTCAGTAAAAAAGAAATTTATCTAACCTTAGGAATTGGTACTGCTGAAGACAATATCATTACCAAGGCAAAGTGTAGAATAAGTCAAGTTTAGATTTAATTTAGTCTAGAAACAATTTTAAGATTTAAAATAGTCAAATTTTATTATGTGATTAAGAATTAATATCGGTATTGATTTTTTGGAGATTAGTGTTGAATTGTAAATACGCAATGAGAAAGAACCTAACAAGAACCAAAAATCTCTCGTCAGCTAGTTAGTCACCTCTAACCAGTATAAGAAACATATGTTTTAAAGAATCTTTATGAGAGTGTGAAGAGATAAGATGAAAGGACTAGAAATGGTCTTGATTAACTCTTGATTTAATGAGTGTCCTTGAGGTAATTATGAGAATTTTCCCTCCACTTTCCCTCCTCATTTCTAGCAACATCATTAGGCCTTGTTTGACAAAAAATTTGGCTCAACTAAGTTGATTAGAGGCTTAACTCAACAAGCCAATTTTGCTTTTTTTTCTCTTCCATTTTTCCTTAAGAAAATTGGTTCTTCTCTTTCCCATTCTCTCTCAAAATTTTTTATTCCCACACTCATAAATCACTAGCCAAAAACTAAGAAGGAGAAGGAGGCTTTAGTGGAGTCATTCAAAGTTGTCCTCAAGGGTATGTCCTTTAACCTTTCTCTTTTTCATTTTAAATATGATCTAGGTTTATGATTTTGGTAATATAGGTATATAAATAGGCGTTTATTTGTATGTTTTGATAACCCTAGTTTATAGAGTTATTTAGCCACTTTTAGCTAGGGAATAATGTTATGTTCTTAAGAAAAATCACTTGAAAAGCCCATATTTATAAAAGTTTGCCTCAAATTATGTAGGTTGAAAAAAAAGGGAAGAAAATGGAGCAAGAGCACAAGATCAAGCAAGGAAATTGAAAGAAAACGCAAGAAAATATGGTCATTGGTTGGGCGCCACAGTGCCCATTAAATGCATGCCCAATTGATTTGGCAAAGAGGTAGCGCTACGGCACTAGAAAAGAGCATCATAGTGCCAATTGCAATTTTGAGGCTCGATTTTTGGATTTGAAAAGGGAGACGTAAGGTAACTTAGGGAGAAGGTATAAATAGAAAAAGAAGGTACTGTCAAGGGGATCTAGGTTTTTTTTTTTTAAAAGCATTGTTGCAATTTTTTTAGGAGCCTTCTAGCAATTTGGAGTAAGAAGTTAGAGATTGGTAACAGATTTTATTGTTCTCTTAACTCCCTATGTTTGATTTAATTAATATTTTAGTTTTTGTTTCTTTTTCAATTATGTTCTAATTTCCATAGTTAGGGCTACGATGTAACCTAATCACGATGATGTAAATTTCATATTTATTTATGAACTATAATTGATTTTATTCATGTGAGTTGTATGTTATTGTGCTTAAACCTTTTGAACAATTAGATGCCATTTAAATGATCTGATGTACATGTTTAAAACTAAGAAGGGAGAATATGCAAATGCTTCATATAACATGTAACCATGAATTAAATGTAGATAGAGATATACCATGTTATTTGTGTGGCTTCTAACGATAAGATAACCTAAAAGACCCATTGTAAACCAGGAATATTCATAGATGTTAATGCACTTATGTTTATTTAAATTCATATAGAGATATAGTGGGGCTAATAAAATAAATAGGTTTGCTATACCTAAAGATAGGATAGTAAATAAACTGGGAATTTCTGCCATCATATGTGTATTATCAATTAGGGTGCGTAATTATATAGAATTCATATCTAGTGATTGTGGTGAAATCAAATGCCTTAATGTTTTAGTCTCATTGGTTTATTTCTTAATTTCAATTGCAATTATTACTCTATATTTAGTTTAATTTCGGTATTTTGCTTTGTTTTATTTCAGCTTTATTTGATTTGCTAGATAAATTTTAGGGTTTGTCTAATTTTAGTAATTAATTAAATTATTAGTCAATAGTCCTTATGAGATGATACTCATACTCATTACTTTATAACTTGATCAATAATGTGCACTTGCATTCGTGGATTTTACCAAACAATTTGTTAAGGTTTTAATAAGTCTAGGTTGTGACGGTTTTAGTAATGCAAGATTAGGAAGTGAATAAGTTTAGGACTAAGTTATGGTTTGAGCATAAAAATTTTTTGCTTAAATTGAGCATAGAAACAAACTCTTTAAAGGTTGATTTTGGAGTTTTTTAAAGCACAACACCTTTAGATTCTAATGTTCTAAACAAATCTCCATGATCACAAATTTTTGTGGTTTGGCGTTTCGAACTATTTTTGAAACTGTCAAAAAACTATGGCCCCATTTGGTAATATTTTCATTTTGTCTTTTGTTTTTAGAAAAAATTGGAAATGAAAACATTTTGAGAAATATACTGGGATTGTTTTCAAAAATTATATTTGATTGTATATAAAGGGGGGGGGGGGG
>LNSY01383450.1:0-17223 GCA_002024485.1 Artocarpus camansi
TTATAAACCTGCTTAAATGCCTCCCACGGCATCTTGGTACGCCAGTAGTACCTCCATAACATGTACATCTCCATCAGGACCTGTAACTGTTTGGGTTAAGTTGCGCCGATCACACGTTTAGATTATTCAGTGCTCGGCGAAGAAAGGGATGAAAAAGCAAGTGCATGCCAGCTTAGAAGAACTCTGCGTAAAGGGTAATACACCCCTCGGGTAGAGTTAAAGGGGAGTCATTCTCCTCCGGCAAAATAAGGATGACATCATCTCGGATGTTGAACTCGGCGTATAGATCCTTCAGCCGAGACTTCATCATGGCGTTGGTGTACGCTACTGTCGACGTCTGCCCTGGCCAGCTAATACGATAGGCAGTCACTCTTTGGACTCAAGTGACCCTAAGATTTTTATCCTCTAGGGGTTTTTAGCAGGTTCCTCCTCCTCGATTCTTTGCTCTTCCTCAAAGATGTCGATGATTACTCGGCTAGTACTACGTCACCGGCTTCAATAAGGACTTTATTTTGGGCAACCTCGACTCAGACAAACTCTAGAAGTACGAACGGTTCTACATCAGGGATAATTATCTAGCCCAAGCCGGTGAGGTCATCTCTAAAGACCAGCATGTCCCGAGAACCTTTGAGATTGGGCACATTTGGGGCAATAGGCACCGAGCCATGTCATTATGGTGGTCGAAGACCTGTTCGAAAAACCAGAGGCGAGGAGGCAATAGTCATTTTTGCTCAATAAGGAGATCCTCTCTCAACGGCTGGTTTAGAGAAACCAGTGGAGCAAATCCCCCTTCAAACTCCCAACCTGTTCTGTTAGTCATGCAGGTGACTATTGCAAGGCCGAGGCCGCTGACATCTTGGGCCAAGCATTTCCTGATCTGGGTGGCCGACGAGAGAGCCATCATTATCCAGCTCCGAGGACTCGTCGAGTGGCTCCTTTGATGCGGGGTCACCTATAGTAGATGAGGACCTTGAGGACGTGATTCGGTTCCTATTCCTGTCTCGCTAGCTTTGGATTGGAGGTCAGCCTTCATTTTTTTTTACATGCCAAACTGGTTATGACTTGACAACTTTTGTTGTAGAAATGTCTTCGAGGCCGAGCATGGTGGAAGAGAGGCGAGCCTTGATGGAAAGCCTTCTAAAGGGGAAGGGTAAGGTCGTGGCAGCTAAAAAAAAGTACAAGAGAACCCCAGCGAGGGAGCTTCTACCACAGCCCGAGCAACAACTCTCAATAGTCTAAGAACTACCACCCTGGCCGACGAGGACTAAGGCTTCGTCGAGTAAAACTCCCTCGACCGATTAGCCTATGATGCCTTCCTCGAGAGATACCTCGAGGAGGTGAGCAAACTACTGCCGGCACATCCTCGATCACTCGGGGATGCTATCCTTTTGGAGGACTTTTTATGGAACCACCGAGGGGAAGATTTCCAAGGGTTGTCTAAAATAGCCTTCCACGTAACCACCTAGGTAAATTTTTGATTGCCTGCTTCTTTTTTCTTTTCCTTCTTTACTGCCTTCTAGGCTAATCAGTTTCATTTTTTTTCTCAAACAAGCACCCTCGTGCACCTAACTTATGCCTCCGGGTTGAAGTTATTCAACCTCAAGAAGGAAAGGTATAAGAAGACCTTCCTCAGGTGGAAGGGAGTCGAGAAAGAGCTTGGTGTGAAAAACATCGAGCTAGATCAAATCAAGACTTCCCTTGCTTGAGTCGAGGATGAGGCGAGGAAGTCGAGGGCAAAAGCCGACCAAGCTAGGGTAGAGGCCGAGGAAGTGAGGAGATCTGCCGCCTTACTGATGGGTCTGCTGGAGACCTCTTAGGCAAAGAATAGGCAATTTTGGGAGGTTCTCCCCGGCCAGCTCGCCTAGGCCATGGAGGAATGCAAGGTGTCCTCAGAGTACACCGACTACTACTACTTCAGAATGACCGACCTTTGGGACCATCTGATCAGGCAGTATCCCAAGGTAGCGGGCTTCGACTGGTCTTTTATTGTCAAGCCTGAGCAGGATGGGGCTCAGCAGCTAGCAGAGGAGGTCGTCGAAGTGGACGGCGATGATAACAGGGACAAGCACGACATTGGTGGAGGCGAGGACAATGCTGGGGATAGGTCCTAGACTTAATGTGTTTTCTATTTTGTTGCTTTTGTACCCGGGCTTAGGGGGTGCTCGGTTAATTGTACCTCCCCACTTTTCTTTTTAATTAAAACTTTTGCAAGTTCTTCCAAGTGCGATCATTCTCGAATAGATATTTTCAAATCAATGAAGAGATCATCGAAAACATAATTTTAATCTATTTTGCTTTGTTAATAGACTCCGAACGGAGTCGATTAGAGGATCCGGACTAAGTTGGATGATCCTGAGGGGAGTCATTCCTGAACTTAGTTCTCCAAACTCAAAGCTTTTATTAGAGAATCCGGACTAAGTTGGATGATCACGAGGGGAGTTATTCCCGAACTTAATTGTTCGAGCTCCTCTTTTTAGTCCCATTGCTACCAAGTTTGGAATCTCGGCCGTTAACGAGTTAATTCGAGTAGGGTGTCCCCACTTGGTCGGGCAAAGCACAACGACGTGTGATAACCCATTACCCCGTTGCCCCCCTAAACTTGTTTAAGTTTGATGGTTTATCGAAAACTTCAACTTGTACAAGTTTAATAGTGGTCAGGCAATTATTATCTTAAGGCGGCTTTACGGGTAGTCTGTGTGGCAACAGACATAATTGGCTCATACCTGGTCAACCCTCTAGCCTAGTTGAATATGACGGCTCTCCGTGTTCGGGAGCTATGGCCTGATCCTTTGGGCTAGAGTTATGCACCCCTCTTCGGGATTTATTCCTTAAACACAAATTGCTCAATGAAATAGTGTAAGAATTTACATTTCATTGATGTGTTGTATTTACATTCCAGCCTTATTGAATAGGTCTTGGTTACAAAAGAACGTAGCTAGAGGTCAAAAAGTGTTTATGGCAAATGGTTAACAAAAGAATTTTTTTGAATAGCTCGGCATTCCAAGGATGACCGAGTAAGTTGCTGTTCATGTCGGATAGCCTATAAGTTCCTGGCCATATAATATCTACGACCTTGTATGGTCCATCCCAAAACCAATGCTCCTACTCCTGGTTGTGGAATTGTGACTTTTTTAAGCATAAAATTCCTAACTTTAAAGCTCCTTGGTCGGACCCGTTTGTTATAGTACCGAGCGACAACTTGATTCTAAGTTGTGTTACGGATTGCTGCTCGGTTTTTCTTTTCTGTGAGTAGGTCGAGCTCAGATATCATGATTTTGGCATTTCAGATTTCATCGTAATGCTCGACTCTAGAGCTTGGTAATCCCACCTTGGTGGGGATGACAGCTTCTGCATTATATACGAGCGAGAAGGGTGTCTTTTCGATAGCAGTCCGGGCAGTTGTCCAGTAGGCCCAAAGCACTTTTGGGAGCTCGTCAATCTATGCTCCCTTAAGGCCCTCGAGCTTCTTCTTCAAGTTATCCTTTGATTGTTTTATTGATTGCCTTAACCTGCCCGTTACTTTGTAGGTAGCTCAGGGAAGAGAAAACTTTCTTAATGTCGAGCTGTTCACACAAGCTGAGTAGACTTGCTGCTTTGAATTGTTTTGCATTGTTGGTTATGATAGTGTGTAGAATTTCAAACCAACATATGATATTTTTCCATACAAAGTTGGTATATTTTGCCTCAGTCATATTGGTGCATGGTTACACTTCAATCCACTTGGTGAGGTAATCAATTGCCACGATGCAATACTTGAATTGGGATTAGGCTAGTAGAAGGGGACCGATCAGGTTGATGGCCCATTGCTCAAAGGGCCATGCTGATGTAACCGAGGTAAGCGGCTTGGCATGATGTTTGGGCATCCTGGTGAACTGTTAGTATTTGACGCACTTTCGCTCGAAATCTTTGCAATCTTGTTCCATGGTTGGCCAGTAGTAGCCCTACTAGAGACATTTTTGAGCTAAAGATCGCCTCTTAGAATGGTTGCCACATAGGCCTTCATGGATCTCCTTCATTATGTAATCGGCTTCCTTGGGCCCTACGCACTTGAGGCATGGGGTGGTGTAGTCGCACCTATATAATTTCCCATAGATCATCAAATATCAGGTCGAGCTGTTGCGGATCTGACGTGATTCATCCCTATAGTCAAGCAATTCGGTTGTGGTCAGGTACCAAATAATTGGGTCCATCCATATGGTCATATGTTCCTCAGCTACACTCAACCCTCTTTATTTATGCTTAGCTCAGACAGCCTCTCAATAGGGACTGAAGCTAGATCACTATCATCGAGTCTCGAGGCTAGCCTAGGAAGAGCGTCGGCCTCTGAATTTTTCAATCAGGGGATCTGCTTACATGAGTAGGACTTAAATTGTCCGAGCGGCAGCTTGACTTCTTTTAAGTATACGGCCATCGACTTTGTTCGTGCTTGGAATACTTCAGTGACTTGTTGAACAACCAGCATTGAGTCGCTATGGATAACAATATGATCCACTCTAAGATCTTTGGCAATTCAAAGTCTGGCCAGAAGTGGCTCGTACTCTGCTTTGTTGTTCGAAGCTTTGAAGTCAAATCTGAGTACGTAGATCACTTTATATCCATCCAAGCTTATCAATAGTAGCCCGATGCCTGAACCATCCACGTAGGAAGATCCATCCATAAAGAGTTTCCATTCTGGTTCGGAGGCGACATGACTATCACTACAACTTGGGGTGTCTGGTACCACCAAGGGCGTTTTCTCAGTCAGCGATGTGCCCTACTCGGCATCAGTAAATTCGACAATAAAGTCTACCAGGGCTTGAGCCTTGATGGTCATTCTCGGAATGAAGTGTACATCATATTGGCCGAGTTCCACCAATCATTTTGCCATTTGGCCTGATATTTTTGGGTTCTGAAGGACCTATCAGAGTGGGAACTTGGTCGAGACCTTGATAGTATGACCCTGGAAATAAGGTCGTAGCTTCTGAGCAGAGGTGACCAAGGCAAAGGCCAATTTCTCAAGTGGTGGGTACCTCTCCTAGGCTCCTTGGAACACATGGCTTGTATAATAGACCAGCTTTTGGGCACCATTTTCTTCTCGAACAAGAACTAAGCTTACGGCCTTCTTAGACATAGCTAGATAGGCGGTCAGTATTTCTCTAGGCAAAGGTTTAGACAAGAGCGAGGGTGTGGCTAAATAACTTTTTACATTATGGAAAGCTTCCTCACATTCCCTGATTCACTCAAACCTCCCCTTAAGTGCCTTAAAAAATAGGTAGCACTTGGCGGTAGCCTGAAGACAAATCTGGAGAGAGGCGCAATAATGCCGGTGAGTTTTTGCACTTCTTTCACGGTCCGAGGTAAGTGCATGTCTATAATGGCTTGGGACTTTGCTGGGTTGACCTTAATGCCTCGTCGGTTAACTAAGGATATGAGGAATTTGCCCGAACTAACAGCAAACGTGCACTTTGTTGGGTTAAGTTTCATCCCATATTCCCAAAGTATGTCAAAACTTGCTGAGAGGCCGGTAATGTGATCCCTTGCTAGGACAGATTTGACTAGCAAATCGTCCACGTAGACCTCTATTGTTTTGTCGATCAGTCGTGCGAACACCTTTGAATTCTTTTAGCCGAAGGGTATTACCACATAGCAATAGAGCCCTTGATTGGTAACGAAAGCAGTTTTTGCTTGATCTTCTTCGGCCATCCTGATCTAGTTATATCTAGAATAGTTGTCCATGAAACTAAACAGCTCGTGCCCGACCATTGTATCCACAAATTGGTCTATCTGGGGGAGCAAAAAGCAGTCTTTTGGATAGGCCTTGTTTAGGTCAGTGTAGTTTATACAGACTCGTCATTTCCCGTTGGCCTTTATGACAAGAACAATTTTGGCTAACGACTTGGAATATTTAACTTCTCGGATATATCTAGCCTTGAGAAGCTTCTGGACTTCTTTATTTATAGCAGTGTACCTTTTCAGATTAAAAGCTCTTCTCTTTTGAATCGCTGACTTATGGTTGGGTTCGACATTGAGTCGATGATAGATTATGCTATTGTAGTTAATGCCCGACATGTCCTCATTTGACCACGTGAGCACATCTCGATACTCAGTAAGCAGCCCTTCTAGGTTGGCCTGGATCTTAGTTTGTAATTATGATCCGAGTTGGACAATGCGCTTGGGATGCTCGGGATCTAAGCTGAATGGCACCAGGTCTTCGACAAGGGTGCCCTTTACTTCTTTCTCGGGAAGTCGAGGATCAAGATTAGACAACATCTTGGGTTATTGATTGGCAGGAAGTTTCATGTCATTAATCATGAAATGGCCGAGACATTCAGTCGCTATGCGGCAGTTACACGAACGAAATTGGTGTAGCAGGCTTAGGAGTCTTTCTGGGATGATCTGATGACTCCAACTCCATCTTCTGTTGGGAATTTCATCACCAAGTGATATGTAGAGGTTATGGCCTTTAATGCATTCAAGGTCGGGTGGCCTATGATGATGTTGTATTGGGAGGGTTTGTCGAAGATAAGAAAGTAGACAAGGCGTATGACCCGAGTAGTACCCTCCTCGAAGGTCACCGGCAGGGCGACCATTCCAACTGCTTGAATGCATTCTCCCATGAAGCCATAAAGTGGGGTTTGGACTGGGACTATGGTAGCATTGCTAATTTTCATTTTGTTGAAAGCTTGTTTGAACAAGATGTCAACCGAGCTACCATTATCAATTAGCACTCGCCGCACTATTTTGTTGGCGATGTGCAATTCATAGACGAAGACGTCATTGTGTAGGTGGATTAACTTATTCGCCTCCTCCTTAGTAAACGTGATAGGAGTGTCTTGTTGGTGACAGATCTTTCTCACATGCTCGAACATGTTAATGAACTCACCATGTTCAACTAGTCGAGCTTCTCAGACGTAAACTCGTCGCTCACTCGAGGTGTCCTTAGTGATAGGCCCTCCAAAAATCATATAAACGATGTTCGGGGGTTCTAAGGTGTTCCCATTGTTACACGAGTAGCTCTAACCGTCTTGGCTCATTTGGTTGTTTCGCCTGAACGCTGAGCTTGGGGTTATAACCCATTCGACGAATTCCCTCAAATGTCCTTCTTAGACCAATTTCTTAATCTGGTCCTTCAGCTTAATACATTCGCGGATATTGTGTCCCACGTCCTTGTGGAATTCACAGTATCTAGTTTGATCTAGTTTTATTTTACTGCCCTTGAGCTTGGGTGGAGGTGGTAGCAGATTTTTCCTGCTCACCTAAGCAACACCTTGTCTATTGTTGCTACTAAGGGGGTGTAGCTTTGGAACTTCCCGGTTGGCGTCTTTGGCTTCTCGGCTTTCTTCTTCTTCCTTGGCTTCTTGCTCTGGTGAACACTTAACTATACTGGTGCATTCTTCCGCTTCTTCTCTTTCTTCGTTCCACTAAAGTCGGCCTCTTTTCGGCTGCTTTTCATGTATTCTGCCACATCGGCATACCTCTGAGCATAGCCGAGCATTTGTAAAAATGTGCTTGGTTGCTTAAAGGCCAAAGACTAAGTTAACTTCTCGTCTTAGAGACCTCCACAAAAATGTGCTTTAGGGTCTTGTCTTCGATGTATTTGACCTCAAGAGCTGCTCGGGTAAACCTATTAATGTAATCTTAGACATTGCCATCACCTTGTTTAACGGTGTACAGGTACATGATTTCCTTTCTCCTTATCTTTGTGCTGGAGAAGGCTGTTGAGAAGGCGTCAACGAATTGCCGAAAAGAAGAAATAAAGGCTGGTTCAAGATGCTTGAACCATTGCTGAGCTGGGCGAGTAAGGGTCAACAAAAAAGTCTTGCATATTGCCACGCCACTGGTATTTTGAAGGAGCAAATGTCCTTGGAATAGTTCAACATGCTCGTCGGCATCTGTGGTCCCATCATAGGTCTTGATATGCGGGATCTTGAATTTAGACGGCATAAGGGCTCACATTATTGTGTCCGAAAATGGTAGATCCAGGGCATCTATATCATCCAGGCCAAATCGGTTGTTACGAATCTCGTCAATTTTGACGTTGTAACTCACAAAACTGGGGACTGTTTGTGTCTTCGGGCAGTTTGACCTTATAGGGTGCTCCGCCCTCGACACAGTCACCTGTCTCGGGTTGTCAATTTTGTTAAACTCCTCAGCGTCCTAGTTGGTCAAACATGGAGGCTTGGAACCTTGAGGTGACAGTATCCGTGCTGCCTAAGGGCCAAGCTGGCCTTCTTGGATGGGCCTGTTGTTAGCTGAGGCGTCGTGTGTGGAGCCTCAGGAGCATTCAGAATCGGCTTTGTTAAGGTCGCCGTCATCCCATCCTATTCGTCCTCCAACTTGGTCAGCTGAGGCTGGAGGAAGGAGGTTGAGAGTAGGCTGGCGTTGAGCTTGTTGTGCGAGCTGCTGTGTTAGTATTCGAACAGCATTGGTGAGCTCCCGGATTGGGTCTTGGACGATTGGGTCTTATGCTTGTTCGGCCTTGGCCGTGCTTCCATATCCCCTAGATTGGGACCTCATTGTTTGGGGGCGGCCCCTAGGCTTGCCAGGGTTTTGATGCTGGTTTCGTGCATCTCCTGACCCCTCTTGTCGGGCAGCATCATCTCGGGCATTCCCATGCGTTACCATCTTGGACTTTGACCTAACTATGGTGTAGCTGTGGCTGGTGTTCTTGAATGAAAGGTGTGGTGCCCTCCTTCTAGTGGTAAAATGTTGATGCTTATTGAGTTCCTACGTCAGATCAACACCATGTGCTAGGGCGCATGGTGTTTAGCTCTTCCCTGCTTGTCGTTGCCTAGTCTGGTCAAGCTACAACAAAAAGAGGGATGCCTCAAAGGCAAGGAATAGTCAAAAAACAAGAAAAGGGCTCTTTGATGCTCAAGGAAGGGGTTGCTTGGCAGAGGCCAGGAACTAGTCAGTTGGGAAGGAGCTTCTCTCCCTAAATGTAATAAATGCATCATATTTATAGGCTACCACTTAGACTAGGTGTTAGGTGGGTTTTGCCCACAACCTAAGTGTCACATCATGGAATGTCAAGTGACAAGTGACAAGTATCGTGTCCCACAGCTGGTGGATGAGCTCTCATCCAACGGTGAGTTACTTGCCATTTGTTAATCGGTGATGGCGAATGGCAGTCTACTTGAGTAAGAGAACAGTCTGACCCAAGCTGGCATTGAGTCTAAGGAGGCAACCTGGTGAGATACGGCCTAGAGGAGCCCTAAGAAGCACCTCAGATGAGACATCCAACGTAATCGGTGTCAATTATGAGCTCCATGTACCCTTTGCCGAGTTGGGTGGCTGACCACTTGGAATTTAGCTCATCGGCAGTGGTGCCGAGCTCACCCTTAACACAAGTAAAAAATAAGGCTTGTACCATGTTTGATGTTCAAGTATTGGCTCTTTTTCTAAGACTATTTATAGCCATATATGGTACTTAATGTTTGGAAATATTAATGATTCATAGAAAACCTTATTTAGCTAGGAAGTGGTAAAATTGTTACGAGTTTTATATTTTATAATTGGTAGCAAGAATGTGTGAATATAAATGTTTGTTGAGATGATTGAACATTTTCATTATATGTTTAATTAAGTTTAAGTAAAACAACATGTTCGTTGGCCAAAAGTGTGCATTCTGATTTTTTTATGCTCAGCCCATTTTGTGTTAAATTTGATGCAAAATCATTGTCATATGAACTTATGACCTATATTAATGAGTTTGGTTTATAAGAAATTGAACGATATATGATTAATGTTAGGCCCTTAGCACATCTTATCTTCTAAGATGACTGATCTTTTCACTCAATGCAAATTGGACTTGCGGTAAATAAAAACTATCATTTACTACATCACAAGAGCTATGTAATGTTACCTATGTTTTAAGGTGCCTTGATTGGAATGTTTTTTATTTAACAATGATATAGATTGTTGAAATGCATTCATGATTCATGACATGTACATTAGGACATGTAATATAATCTAAAAAGGAAATGAGGTCTTAATAAAAATGGGGTATGGTGCTTAATTAGTGGTCGGGTAGGCACGAGATATAGGTGAGAACGGTGGACCCAACGAAGGGTTGTGAATACTTTGAGTTTAAAAAACTAAGATAAGAAAAGACTGATTACGACAAATAACTGAGGTATATAGACCAAGATGGAAAACTTGTATTAATATTATTGTATTAGTCAAATTATGGAGAATAGTTCTAGAAATTACGGCCTATAATTACTAATTAAGTACCACACTCCAAGAATACCCAAAAGAAAAAAGAATTATTGAAAGAAAACTGATAAAAGAATTGGTCTAACTACATTGCATTCAATGTTCATGTTTATTCATTAGTTTCTATTTACTGAGCCTTTAGTTCTGTTTTTGTCAAACTTAGCAGCTCTAGTATGGTTTTGTAAATAGATATATTACTAACTTGGATGTGCTAGTATTCTCCACATCCCTTGTTTGGATGCTATATATATTGTAAATAAGAAAAATGAATGAAACGATAGCTTCAAAACTCTTTTATACTGAAATGAAAATTTTAAATAAACCATAACATTTACAATATTATTGAAAGGTTAATATTTTTTATCCTAACTAAATAAGCTTTACATGAGCTTCTTATTTAGCTTAAGGGGTATTACAACTTATTATTTTATTTTTACATTTATTAAAAATGAGTGAGAGACTTGATACAGGACATAATTGTTCAAATCAGAACCGAGAGTAAAAATATGTGAAATGAAAAATAAATAATGACACACACAAAATTTGTAGTGGTTCAAAGTGAAAGTTAAGCCCACGTTAAACCACTGTAGAAATTCACTATAATGATGAAGAAGTTTGCAAAAGAAAAATTGCATGTCCCTTCTCTCTAGATTCCCTCTCTCTATATAATATAATTTATGAGTTACACAAATAAGCTCTAGCATGTCCTTTACATAGATTTTGGAAGAAAGAGGCAACAAAAAACCACAAAAAACACTTTCATGTAACCAACCATGACATTGCTCGACCACGCGTACGAAAACACTTTCACCCTTAAGTTGGCGCTGCCATGCAAAAAGACTCTACTTTGGATGTTTGTCTCTTGATGCTTATGGCTGTGCCCTTGATTTAATGACTCTATATATATGGCCATTACTTAAACTACGTAAATGCATTCTTAAATATATATTTATTAAGATTACTAAAATTTGTGGAACAATTTTTTTAAATATTACTATATTAAATAACCTTACTAATTAATTTTAATCAAACCATTCTTTCTTTTCTTGTAACAAAAATTATTGCATATTACTTTAACATAATAGTCTTAAAGTTATATGGACTAAGGCTACATAACTATACCTTTCGTCTCTAAAATATATGTACATATAGTCTTAACCGTACAATTTATACTTAATTAAAAGGGTCATAATTAACAAAACGAATTGTGGAAATAAAATGTTTGTGGTATCCATTCCCTTTCTTCATGATCATCTACCGCTACGCCATCGTCCAACAGACATTACTTTCAATTTGTTTACCTATAGTATGAACATACTTAGATGAGCTTTTTCTCAACAAATAGGAACTATGTCAAGCAAAACATTCAAGAAGACATATAGTAAAACATGTATGTGCTAGCTATTCTTATTTGTTATCATATCCTATTAAACTAATGGGCTCGAGTGTTCATACTAGTTTTGCACGATTAGTAGAAAGTTAGGGTTTACAAAGTCCCTAACAACACTGTTTTCTAATATTACTATACTGAAACATAAACCTCTTGATGAGTTTCACTGGACTTATTATTGAGTATGTAGTATGACATAACATTGCATCCTATAACAAAATTAAGGTACAAACATGCATTTATAATTTTCATAAAAATGTGTAAAATATTTTATTTGGAAACTACTCATGCTATAAGCGAGAGTCCTACTTACTTGATATCTAGGAATAAGGTTGCTAACTCACCTTGCTCCTATCCACCATTCTTATATTCCGTGGAAGAACACCCGTTGAGAATGTAAGGTTAGCTTGCCTTATGCTATTTAATTTAGCATAATCAGAAAAAGTAATTAAATGCTTACTTAAAATACGATTTCCTTAAATAAAAGGGTTGGCAATTATCTTATTCATTACAAGGCTTAATTATTTTAATACTCATACTTTAATTTTCCCTAATTGCCTTAAATTATCTATGCTAGTGTTAATAATTAATTAATCACTTAAATATTTAATTAATTATCCTATCCCATTATTAGGTCTAAGAAAATTTGCATATTATCCATATTTTGTCCATAATAGTGTAAACAACCCATTAATACTAGATACATCTCTCGATATAAAATCAAGGGGGACTTTGGCCTAATTATAGGCTTTTGGGCCTTTATAGGGCATCATGACATTATGGGCTTAATGTTATGAGTTTTTTATAAGCCCTGTTTAAAATCTTGTTTGAAAAACTGTTGAAGTTATTAAAAAAATCTATATTTTGTACATATATAAATTTGGTATAAAAAAATCATATTTTTAAATAGAGTTCAAATTTAACAAAATGGTTAATTGTAGTCTCATATATTTTTTCAAGTGCTACAATTTCTTTGTAAGTCGTGAATTGCATTTCTATAGCTAAACAAGTGCTTGTTTAAAAGTAATACTGAAAGGTACTTTTTGGTTAGTTTTAACAGTCACCATATAACAGTTTATCAAAGACAATTTACTTAAAAATTTCGTCAATGAAAATTTTCATTTTGACGAGGTCTAGAACTTTTTATTTTTTAAAATTTTATTTTATAGTCTTTAACATATCCATTTCTAGCAACTTTTGAAAACTTTACCAAATTAATAGTTTTCTATAAAAAGTTTTGATTACATTAATAAATATGTTTTAAAGTCTTTCTTAGTGGCAAAATTTTTAAATTTTTCTTTATGAAAGTTCTTTGTTTCATTGAGATCTAAAACTTTCATGTGTTGTAAAAATTATGATTCAGATTTTTTAGGAATTGCTTTCATTAAAAACAAAAACTGTACTGTTTTAGAACATTGAACTGCGTAGTTTTCTTAAACTGTCCATATTAGTATCTTAGAGGCAGAATTTAAAAAAAAAAGTTCTTCATGAAATTTCTATTTTTATCAAGAACTAATACTTTTATGTTTGTAAAAATTATGATTCAGCCTTAAAGCAGCGTGTTTTCATAAAAAATAATGGCTATCCATTGTTGAGCAGTTTTTGAAAATCGTCTGAAACTCCGTCTTATAGTTGGAACCACAAAAATTTTTTTGTCACAAAGATTTGTGCAGAACGTTAAAGTCTACAAGTTTCCTGGTCATAAAAATTCTAAAATTGGCTTGTAAAGGGTCTGTCTTTGTTCCTAAAGTGACAACAAATTTTTATACCTTAAACCATAAACTAAACCTAGCTTGAACATACTTTAACTTTCCTAAAATTAAACAACCATACTTAAACTTATAATACCATAATAAATATATGAATAAAAGGTTAAATACATTCTATAACTACCAAAAGCAATAAATTAAACTAAACTTAAAATAAATAGAAAAGATTAGATCATATACCCTTGAAGAACAGACTTTAGTGTGCTTCCCCTAAACTCCCTTCTCCTTCTTGATTGCGGTTAGGTTTTTGGTGATTGAGAGAGTGAAAAATTTGAGAGTATGTGGAGAAGTAGGAATTGCTTCTAACTTAAGAAAAATGGGGAGGAATGGCCAAAAAGGGCTCTTGAAAAGCTAGGGTTGCTATATAAACAAAAGACTAATCTTTCTAAGTTTCTTATTATGGTTTAAAGGGTTTTTATGAGCATTTAATTGAAACAAAATTAGACATGACAACCCCTAATTGTGTCATGCCCCCAAACTGGGGTGGTGATGTGGCGCTTTATTTAAAAAATTAATTAAAAATAAATTTAAACTTCTTGAATTAAGACTTTATTTTCTCAAACTTTCTTTGTAATGATCTTTTAATGAAATTCAACTATTTTTCTTAAATTATCAATGAGGCCCAATAGAATAAAATAAAATAAATTTTGAATCGAAATAAAATGAAATAAAAAAACTAAACTAAGGGAGAGTATAAATTTTTGAATTAATACCAAGAACTAAAATTCTACAAAATACCATCCAGGTCATATTAAACTACATAGTAATATATACATAATTCAAACAAAAGAGAATTAGACATCAAAACCACAGTCTGACATAATTAAATCAAAGTGTATGAAAATAATCAAATTATTACATGCCTTGAAGAAAACACAAAATTAGATAATTCAACTCACGGACTATGCGAGCTAATCAATAACGCTTTTTTCTGGAATGTACTGTGAACTTCCTTGGGGTTTAAAATTAAAACAAGCAAAATTGTGAGCCAAAGGGTTAGTAGGATTATAAGTTTATATCAACATTCAAACATCATAACAAAAATAATATTGAAAATAATTAAATAATAGAGGATTATTAAACGGTGCATCTAGCTTCAAGATACTTCAATTAATATTAAAATAGTAACGTACTAGAGTGCCTCTTATGATTTAGCCAAAAATCATAGATAATTACTTACTTATCTGCAAGGCCAAAAATCACTACCAAAGTGGCTAGTTTGGGTTTTTGGAATGTAACCCCTAGGCTGTCTATTGCACGACCTATACTCTTTGTCATCATGTATTCAAAACTGCATCAACTAAAGAGTCTCACACTTGTTAGTGTTTGAAAACTTTTCAAAATACTATCTCACTCGAGAATTCTCATCCTAAGACATTGATTTTTATTTATCAAATATCTCTTTTCAATCATATTTTCAAACATTTGAATATATTTTTAAATCGTAAACTTTAATTCTTAAAATATTTAAGAACACATATTAAATCATAGTTACAAAAGAAGGTGTATATATTTACCTTGAATCCTAATAACAGAGCACTCATCACAACTCCGTACCGGACTAATATACGTTACCTCCACAAGGACAGCTGCTGACCTCATCAACAATTGTCAAGTATTAACACTCATATACTAAGATTAAAGTATGTATGAACTAGCATGTATCAAATGGTTCTTAGTGTGCCTTATAAACTTTCAAATCAAGGCTTTTACCATTTATATGCAAACACATTGTAAAACACACGTCTAATCATTTTTGGTCAATATTGGGTTAAAAATTCATCTATAACACAAAACTAGGAGTTGGTGGCTTGGGTGGCCAAGACAGCCACTTCTGAGCTGGTCGACTAGGGTATACACATGTGGTCAACCACCGTGTCGCAAAACTAGAAAACTAGCTGTGCTTTGTTTCAAGCATACAAGCTCTAACTAAGCTCAATTATTTCTAAATCGGTCCGAAGTTTCTTAAACATTGTATTATGGTCTTGTAACATTATATGAGTGTAGTAAAACTTGAATGACAAGTTTTCATCACAGTTGTATTCCTTGATCATTAAAATTCGGATTAAATATGAAAATAAGAAAAATAATATAAAAATAGTGTTCAATTTGACTTTACATTTTATTCAAAACGAAATCATGCTTCTCTATTACTTAGGTCCTATTTAAATTCTCTATTCATTTTCCAACGAGCTTAGATTCAAAAACACAATCTATGTTCATGTTTTCAGACATGTAATTAATATTTAATATCAAAACTATAAAAACACAACCTCATCATTATCATACCAATTCTTAAGCCCATAAACACAAATTTATAGCAAACAAATCAAAGTTAAATCATGTGAACAAAATGGTTAAATCATTGCACATGTTTCTAACATCAAATTATTGAAGATTGATGCTTGAGTTTGGTCATTTCCCTCTATTCAAGCTTAGAGTAGGGCTGATTTTTCTTTTCTAATTTTTGAAGCTTGAATGAAAGAAAGAGAGAGAAAGAGAGAGGAAGAGTGGCGTGGGAGAGAGAGAGAAAGGGGGAGAATGAGCTAGCTCTTTTTTGATTATGGTAGCTTTTTATTGGAGGGAATGGATGGTTTCAATACAAAAGCAATAGGCTACCTTTAGTTTTCTTTCTTGGTTTTGTTCCACATGAAACGTAGTAAGTGGAGCAGCAAGGGTTGTTTTGCAATTCAACATAACTTGAGTGTTTTTTAGAAATAAATAGTTAAGTTTGTGGAGAAAAGGTGCAACTAAAGTAAGATGGTAAAATAATAAAATAATGACTAGAAATTCAATTTAAATATTGAATGGCATAAAAATAATTTGAAATATAAATAAAAATAAAATTTTAAATGCGATTAATGAGTAAATAATTTTAAATTAGGCAAACATGTTATCCTTTTACACACTAATTTTTGTAATTAATTTTTTGGCACTTCACAAAGTGTGGCATCAACATATTAAGCAAATGGAGAGAAATATATCTATTTTTTTCTGATTAAAACAAGTCATGCCTTACTTTTCACAGTATGGTGGGGGTATCGCTAGTCTTAGAAGACAAGATCCATGTCTATAGAAGCTTCATGACTTAGATGTCGTTGTGTCTTTAAACTGTCAAAACTTATAAAGTTCTAGCCTTTTGCACTCCTTAGATCTTAATTCAAAACTAATCTCCAAATTAGTCAATATCAATGTCAAATCATAATCACATAATAAAATTATACAATTATTGATTTTAAAACCATTTTTAAACTAAATAAATTCTAAATTCAATTTTTTTGCCGTTTTCTCAGATATAACATATCTTCCCTAGTGACTCTCCTTCTAACAAATTAAAAAAACCTGGAGCTAAGGTTCGTGATTTGTAAACAATAGTTCTCTGGGAGTTTTTAGAGTTCTCGCACTAGAGTACTCATTCTTAGTTTCATAACTGATCTAAATAACTCAGAAAACTCACTCCCTATTTATAAAGGTCATCCCATGGTTGGTTATTATCAAATAAGGCCTAAAAAATTTGAATCAGGATCAATATCTAAGAAAAAAACATGTAAAAATATGTGATCAGATTATCGCTTGATCGGCAGGCCAAACTAGCAGATATTGATAATTATTAATTTTAATGCTACTCTATTAAAAGCTTAAAGTTGGACTCTTGAACTATATAAGATTACAAAGCTCCAAATAGCTAAGTGTCTAGGACATACCATGATGTATCGTATCCTCATAGGATATCCATAATTGGCTTAATGATAAATTCTGTTTTACCTTTCCGATTATTTTTCTTTTTCGTTCTATTATCTCACCATTAAAAGACTTATCGTTCAAAGACAGTATACCATTTGGTTACACTTATGTATCCAAATGGTT